>JAACNH010002351.1:0-41349 GCA_019447015.1 Hymenochirus boettgeri
TTTGAGCGGGGTTTGCACTGATCTTGCACAGAAAACAGTCAAAACTTTTCACGTAATTTGCACGGATCTCTCACGGAATTTGCACGAATAATGCCCGTGAAACTGCGCGGAATTAGCACTGATCTTGCACGTAAAACTGCAGAAACTTTGCACGTACTTTGCACTGATCTCGCACGGAATTTGCACGGAAACTGGACAAAACTTTGCACTGAATTTGCACATAGAATGCAGGAAGTTTACACGTAGAATTTGCATAGTTTGCACGGATCTCGCACGTAAAACTGCAGAAATTTGAACATAATTTGCACGGAAATGGATGGAACTTTGCACGGGATTTGCACGGAAATGGACGGAACTTTGCACGGGATTTGCACGGATCTTGCACAGAAAACGGGCAAAACTTTTCATGTGATTTGCACGGGTCTCGCGCGGAATTTGCAAGGAAACTGGACAAAACTTTGCACGGAATCTGCACATAAACTGCAGAAACCTTGCACGTAATTTTCACGGATCTCGCACGGAATTAGCACATAACACTGCAGGAAGTTTATACGTAGAATTTGCATAGTTTGCTGGATCTCGCACGGTTAAAACTGCAGAAATTTTGAACATAATTTGCACGGAAATGGACGGAAATTGCACGGGATTTGCACGGAAATGGACGGAAATTTGAGGGGATTTGCACGGATCTTGCCAGAAAACGGCAAAACTTTTCATGTGATTTGCACGGATCTCGCGCGGAATTGCACGGAAAACCGGACGAAACTTTGCACAGAATTGCACATAAACTGCAGAAAACTTGCATGTGGTTTGCACGGACCTGGCACGGAACGTGCACATAGGAATGCAGGGAGTTTACACGGAGAATTTGCCACATAATTTGCACGGATCTCGCACGTAAAACGTGTAGAAACTTTGCACATAATTTGCACGGATCTCGAAGGAATTTGCACAGAAACGGACGAAACTTTGCACAGAATCTGCACATAAACTGCAGAAACTTTGTGAGTAATTGGCAACGGATCTCGCCCGGAATGCACGGGAAACAGACAAAAACTTTCGGAATTACACGGATCTCGCACGGAATTGCACCACAAGACTGCAGGAACTTGCATGTATGTGCACGGATCTTGCACGTAAAACTGCAGGAACGTTGAGCATAATTTGCACGGATCTTGCACAAAATTTGCACGGAAATGGACGGAACTTTGCACGGGATAGTGCACGGATTCTTGCAGTGAAAACGGAAATAACTGTTCATGTGATTTGCACGGATCTCGCACGTAAAACTGCAGATACTGAACATAATTTGCACGGAAATGGACGGAACTTTGCACGGGATTTGCACGGAAATGGACGGACTTTGCACGGGATTTGCACGGGTCTTGCCACAGAAAATGGGCAAAACTTTTCATGTAATTTGCACGGATCTCGCACGGGAATTTGCACGGAAACCGGACGAAACTTTGCACGGGATTTGCACGGATCTCCCACGTAAAACTGCGGAAACTTGCAGGGATCTCGCACGGCAATTTGCACAAAAGACTGCAGGAACTTGCACGTTAATTGGCACGGATCTCGCACGTTAAAACTGCAGGAACTGCACGTACTTTGCACGGATCTCGCACGGAAAGGGACGGAACTGTGCACGGGATTGCACGGATCTTGCCACAGAAAACGGGCAAAACTTTTCTGCAATTTGCACGGATCTCGCCACGATCTCGCACGGAATTTGCACGGAAAACGGACGCGAACTTTGGCACAGAATCTGCACATAAACTGCAGAAAACTTTTGTGAGTAATTTGCAGGATCTCGCACGGAATTTGCACGGAAATGGCGAAACTTTGCACGGGATTTGCACGATCTCCCACGTAAAACTGCAGAAACTTTGCACGGATCTCGCACGGAATTTGCACATAGAATGCAGAAACTTGCATGTGGTTTGCACGGACCTGGCACGGAAGGAAAACGGACGAAACTTTGCACAGAATCTGCACAAAATGCAGAAAACTTGTGAGTAGTTTGCACGGATCTCGCACGAAAATTCGCCGGAAATCGACGGAACTTTGCACGGGATTTGCACGGATCTTGCACAAGAAAACGGGCGAAACTTTTATGTAATTTGCACGGATCTCGCACGGGAATTTGCACATAAGACGCGGAGAGTTAACATGTAATTTGCACGGACCTCGCAAGGGAATTGCATGGAATTTGAATGGATCACGCATGTAAAACTGCAGAAGAAACTTTGCACACCAACTTGGCACGTAATTTGCACAAATCTCGATGTAGAACTGCCAGAAACTTTGCACAGAATTTGCATGGAAAATGGACGAAAATTTTGCAAGGAACTTGCACGGAAAACAAACGAAACTTTGCAAGTAATTGCATGGAATTGCACGGAAAAAAAGAACAAAAACCTTGCGGACCTCGCACGGGAATTTGCACTGAAAAAATGTGAAATTTCAGGTAATTTGCACGGATCTCACACGGAATTTGCACATATAATGCCCGTGAAACTGCAGAAACTTTGCACGGAATTTGCACAGATTTCGCACGTAAAATGCAGAACCTTTGCACGTACTTTGCACGGATTTCACACGGAATTTGCACGGAAACAGACAAAACTTTGCATTGTAATTTGCACTGACCTCGCACAGGATTTGCACGTGTTTGCAACGTAATTGCTGCCGATCTCGCACGGAAAATGGTGAAGCTTTGCACGGATCTTGCGCGGAAAACGAAGAAGCCATGCACGTAATTTGCACGGTCCCACACGGAAAACGGGAAGAAAACTTTGCACGGATCTCGCACGGAAACAAACAAAACTTTGTAAGTATTTGCACGGAAAACGAACAAAACCTTGCACGCAGTTTGCACGAACCTAGCACATAAGATTGCAGGAGGAAGTTTGCACGTAATTTGCACAGACCATCGCACGTAAAACTGCAAAAACTTTGCACGAAATGCACAGAAAGGGACGAAGCTTTGCACATAAATTGCACGGATCTCACACGGAAACAAACGGAACTTGTGCAAGTAATTGCACGGAAAACAAAACAAAGCTATGCACGTAATTTGCATGATCTCACACGGAAATTTGCACACAGACTGCAGGAAGTTTACACGTTAATTTGCACGTACCTCGCACGTAATTGCACGTAAATTTGCACGGATCTCACATGTAAAACTGCAGGAACTTCGAAACATAATTGCACTGATCTCACACGGAATTGCACGGAAAACCAGACGAAAAACTGCCACGGAATTTGCACATAAACTGCAGAAAACTTTACACATAAATTGCACGGTTCTCGCACGGGGGAAAATGAAACAAAAACTTTGCAAGTAATGTGCACGGAACCCTCAGCACGTAATTTGCCACATTAAGGACTGCAGGAGTTTGCACGTAATTTGCACAGATCTCGCAAGTAAAACTGCAGAAACTTTGCGCATTAAATTGCATGGAAAATGGACAAAACGTTTCACGGGAATTTGCACATAGTTTGCACGGACCTTGCACGTAATTTGCACGAGTAATGCCCGTGAAACTGCAGAAAAATTTGCACGGAACTTGTAATAATTTGACGGATCTCGCATTGTAAAACTGCAGGAAACTTTGCACAATTTGCACGGATCTCAACGGAATTTGCACGGAACGGAAAGAAACTTTGCATGTAATTTGCCACGGACCTCGCACGGAATTTGCACTAAGACTGCAGGAAGTTGCACGTAATTGCCGGATCTCGCACATAGAACTGCAAAAACTTTGCACGGAAATTGCACTGAAAAACGACGAAAACCTTTGCACGTTAATTTGCACGGATCTCGCACGGAAACAAACAAAACTTTGCAAGTAATTGCACGGAATTTGCGCGGAAAACGAACGAAGCTAGCACATATTTGCACTGGATCCGCACAGAAGTGCACAGTTATAATGAATTATAATGGATAATGTATCCCCTGCAAAAAAAATTATATGAATATTAGAAGTCACCTTGGAGTTCCGTGCACTTTTATAAAGGTCACAAAACATTAAACACAGAATTTACAGTAAGGGCTATATCATCCACTTATATACTATATAGATAGGATAAATATTAACACCTATTAAAGGGCATGTCCATCCTTTTAAAAAAATTTTGATGTATATTGTATTCCTCCCCAGCCCAACCGCATTATTATTATATTATTATATTATTATCTCCAGAAACTCCCCCAATCTTTATTACCTTCCCTCATCCTCCGCAGCACAGTCCCGGTCTCTGATTGCATAAAACTGCAAGCAGGGGGCTGGACCGGCAGCTGCGTCTGAGAGGCCGTAATCACGGACACGGCTGCCAGTAGTCAGAACGGCGGAGGATAGAGGATAGGAAAGATCCGGGGGAGTTTCTGGGAGATAATAATAATGTGGTTGGGGCGGGGGGGAAGACCTACAATATATCCAAAGGGTTTTGTTGCTAGGGCAGGGAGACCAAAACGGGAGGGAGAGGGAAAGGGGGGGATGGCTGCATGTGCAAATTCTCCCGGAGGAGAGATAGGAGGCAGCTATGACTTGCTAGGCCTGGTGGACAGTTTTTTGGACTTTGGGGAAACATTGCAGGAGAAACCATTTGGAGATGGGAGTAAGGTAGGATTTTATGCACCAGTAGTGGGTGTGAAATTATAGTTTTGGGGGGTGAAAATGCCCCAAAAGTAGGGGATAAGGATCTGGATCATGCAGTGCCCTAATCAGTGGATTTGCAGGTTGTATGTTAACTCCCAACCGTCTCATTTTAGAGGGACTGTCCTATTTTCGGGTCGTCTTTTTTCCATTGTCCCAGCACCCCCTCTTGTTCCCGCGATGTACAGGGTGGGAAAGGGGGCTGGAAAGGGGGCTGGGCATCACATGGGGGCGGCATGATGTCACCCAGTGGGGTGGTCTCACAAGAGGACCACCCCAGAATGAGGGAGACTCCAAGGACAATACGGGAGAGGTGGGTACCTATGTCTGTAAAATTTTACTCTTAAAAAGGGTATTTCAATAAAAGTTCTTATCGTTAAAAATGGTGCTAATTTGTGCCCCAACCAATCAGATGTTACTCAGTTTAGATTTTAGATGATTTCTTGGTTGGTTGGGGCAAAATTAGCACCATTTTTAACAGTAAGACCTTTTATTGAATCCCCAGGTCCGAAAAAATGGAAAAACGGAAGTGAGGGTGCAGGCTCTTAGGACCCTGCAGTAAAGATGTCAGTGGAGACTCAGTTCCGTGTTGCTGGGGGCGGGGCTCTTGTACTGAATGGAGCTGCTGAGGATAATACAACATAGAGAGAAAAGACAGCAAAACAAACACCTGGGTCTAGGTTAGTACAGAGTGTTGGATCTGCATTTTACACTGCAAGTCCACTGGGGTTCTTGTAACAGGCAACTGTACTAACCCTTCCCTCAATGAAAGTTAATAAGTTGCCTGTTACTGAAAACAAAACCCCAGGTGGACTTTGCATTTAGTTTAACAGTACTAGTTATGGTCAAGGGGGTGCAGTGCCTGTTACCCATAATCATGCACATTGCTGCCCCACATACCCATATATGTGCACGCATGATACCCCAAACCCTAATGTGCACATGCTACCCACAATACCATAATGTGCACATTGCTACCCACAATACCCATAATGTGCACATGCTACCCAAAATACCCATAATGTGCACATTGCTACCCACAGTACCATAATGTGCCCATTGTTACCCACATATACCATAAGTGCATTGTACCCACAATACCATAAGCACATGTTACCCACAATACCCAAAGTGCACATACACATAATGTCACATTGTTACAGGCAATACCCATAATGTGCACATTGTTACCCCACAATGTGCACATTGTTATCCACATAACATAATGTGCACATTGCTTACCCTGTTACTACAAAACCCATAATTATACAGTGCACATTGTCTACTCTCATACCCCTAATGTGCCACATTGTTACCCACCAATACCATGATGTGCACATTTGTACTCACAATACCTGTATTGTTCTTTTGACTGTATTACATGGAGCTTGTGGGTAATTGGTGAACCAGGTTACAAGAAAACACAGGAACTGTATTCTGAAGAAACAGGCTTTACTGAAGTACTAACTTAGAACTAAAACAAGCAGAGAGCACCAATAATAAAATGGGAGTCCAGCACTTACAGCACTAAGCACAACAATGTATCAACACATAACATGTGACTAGAGACTGTCAGTCTTAAAGTCACAGCACTATATATTACATCCTCCATCTTTAATTAGTTTACCCATCATGAGTCGTATACTTTTTTTGTAATCAAACAAATATACTCATATACTTAGTTCAGTATGTAATCAGGTTAACGTTTACAGGTACTTTCACAGATCTTCCAAAGCGGGTACATGCTGGGACTTTTTGTTGGTGGGCTGCTTGCATGGACTCATCAACTGAATTGTCTTGAGGTACAGCCAATGCTTGTGGAAGAGTACTCTGGGGATTATTCAGAGGTACTTAGTTGATTTCCTCTGGGAGATTAATTTCATCTTCACCAGCGGGAACAGTTGTGTCATATCTCAAATGATGTCTATTTCTGCGGTAGTTTGCTCCTTTAGCGGTGACTGACTGTATATGACCGTGTTTCAGCACTAGGTTTTGAAATAACTGCGGCTGCCATCCTGGGAGGTTTGCATTCTCACTTGTCTCCCTGATGAAAGATAGGCAAGTCTTTCGCACCACGATTATAGTACTTTCTTGAGATTTCTGCAGTTTCAACAATGTTTGTGAGCATTACATAAATTTTAGGTTGAAGAACCCTAGTTGTTCAGGCAAAGTACTTCCAACACTTGCCCTCAGGCAGTTGAGCTGGTTTGGCAATGTGAGTGCCAGAGATGGGGTATTCCGAGATGCAAAGGGGCCCCAAATGTGGATCAACACCAGTGCTATAGGAATTCTTGAAGAGAAGTTTTCACGTTTGAATCATCCTCTCCGCTTGACCATTAGATTGTGGATATCCTGGACTAGAATGAACCAGTATAATGGCCCATGGGATGCAAATGTATATCTCTGCTGGAAAGGGGCATATTATCAGAAACCATCTCACGAGGAATGCCGTGTCTCGCAAACATGCTTAAGTTTGGCAATGACAGTTTGTGATGTTTTAATCTGTAGTCTCAGGATTTCTGGATATTTCGAAAAAATTAGTCCCACAATCAGCAAAAATGCATGGCCTTTAAAATCAAAAATATCTACAGCAAGTTTAAGCCAGGAAGTACTATGTGACAATAATGTCTCTTTTGGTTGGTGGTAGGTTTCTCTTGGCAAACTGGACAATGTCTTCCCATTTGCTCAATGTCTTTGGGACATGCCAGGCCAGCACATAATCATTCTAGCTCTGCTTTGAGCGTTGTATTCCTTGGTGAGCAGTATGAGTCTTTTAGCATTCAGACCTCAAACCTGTAGGGATAAAAATTCTATCTCACACATAAGGAGTTCATCAGCTATGGAAAGGGAATGTCGCATGACCAAAATGGATACAATGTAGATGATATTTGTTTCCTATGCTTTGGCCAACCATTACATGCATATCCTGAACAGCTTTAAGAGTATATATCTTTCTGAGGTTTTCTTTTAAAGTTGTAGCAGGTCTTGACTTATTGATTCTGTGCACTGCATTGCATAAACCACTTTCTCCTCAAAATATCTTCACCAACATTAGTACTGGTGGTATCAAACTGCTCTGGAAGTGTGATCAGCAATTACAACCAATTTTCCTGGAGTATATGAAACAGACAAGTCATATTTTTGCAGCTGTAATAGCATTCTCTGTAATCTAGCTGGGGCTTGACCAATGGGTCTTGACTAGAAAGCTTGCAGAGGTTTATGATCTGACTGTACTTGTACATGAGCTCCATAGATGTACTGATGGAATTTTAGTGGCAAATACGTTGCCAGCAGTTCCTTTTCGATTTGTGCATAGTTTTGTTTAGATGTGATAGTGCTCTTGAAGCATATACTATTGGTTTCCTTTCTGGCAGAAGACATGCACCCAGCCTGTTCTTTGAGGCATCAGCTTGTATTGTCAAGTTGTTTGGATGGATTAAAGGAAAGTGAGAGCGGAGCTTTTGTCAGACAGAGTTTTAATGAATTTATGGCTGTATCTTGTTCTGGCCCCCCACTGCCCACACAGGATCTTTCTTTAATAGCAGTCTCAGAGGTGCAGTTAAGGTTGCCTCATTGGGAATATTATTGAGCCAAGTAAGATTATTCCGAGAAAAAGCATCAGCTTTCTATCCTGAGGTGTATGCATGCTTAGGACTGCTGGAGACTTAGCATCATCTGGCTTGACACCCTCTGGGGTTATGATGTGGCCCATGTACTTAACTTGTTCACCAAGTATTGAATTTTTTTCTTTGTTGAATATTATGCTAAGTTTTTGCGCCGCTCCATCAACTTGTCTCAGAGGTGTTATCATGTTCTCTTAGTAGAAGCAGCAATGATCATGTCATCAGCTATAATGTGGAGCCTTCAATGTTTCAAAAGCCTCTGCATCTTTTGTTGAAACACATCACTAGCAGACTTTAATTCAAATGGAGCCGATGAATTTGTAGCGGCACCCATGGTGTGTTAAAGGTGCACAGTCGTGAAGATTGCTCATCCAGAACTACCTGCAGTAGCCATCAATTTTCATCTAAATGGTTAAAGAATGCTTTCCACTCAGTTTAGCTAGACATCCTCAGGGTAGGAATGGAATAATGTTGCCGCTTTATAGCTTTATTAAGATCTCTGGGATTACAGGCAGACTCTGAGGTTTCCACTTTCTTTTCAGTAATCACAAGACTGTTTAACCAAGCTGTAGGTACAGTCACTGGACACACAACTGTCAGTTGCAGCTCAGAAAAAAGGTTTGTTTAAATTTGTCTAAAATGGTATAGGGAATTTTCCTGCACCCATGTATGATTGGTGGGACAGTGGATGAATGTGAATGTGATGTGTCCCAGGAAAATTACCAAGTCCTTCAAATACTTCAGGGTATGGGATATCAGGTCTTGTTTGGTTGCAAGTGGTTTTGGTATCCAGCATATCTATTCTTTGTTAGTTGTAGATTGCACACGCTTTCCTTCCTAGGATAGGGGCAATAGTTTCATTGGTAATGAAAACTGTAAGGTTAACCATCTGACCTTTTACCATAATTTGTAAAGTTGTACATCCTTTTGGAATCAGTTTCAAGCGCCATATGAGACTAAGGCAGTGTGGTGGGTTTTATTAGCACAGGAGTAGACAGTTTTAACCGTTGCAATTGGTATTACATTAGCTTCTGCTCCAGTATCTAGCTTGAATTTGACATTGTTCTCCAATGGTGATATCTGCATACAGGCATTCATCCTGCATCTGTGAAACATAGGGTTGTTTTTCTGTAAAACACCTATAAACAGAGAGTCTATTTCTTTTGACTTCTCCATTTGCTTTAAACAGATTTTGTTCTGCAGCATTTGGACAAAGTGATTTTTTCCTCCAAATTTATGACAGTTGCTCCAAGTGGAACATTAATTTGGTTGTGCTGCTGTCCACATTGCTTGCACTTGTGAGTTGTGGATCAGGTGCCTTGAATTTGCTTTGCTTTATGTTCCTGTCATTTTATTTTTTGGAAATTCTATATTGGGCTTCCATTAGCAAGGACTTGAATATGCCTCTCAGTGGGTTACACACATGGCTTCAATTTGTGCTTTGGTTTTCTTTAATTCTACAGATTGACACTGCTTTTTCTAGGGTTAGATCGGGTCAGCTAACAGTCTTTCTTTAAAGTAGAGTTGCTGATGACTGAATACAATTTTGTCTCTGAGCATAAGATCTCTGTGTCTTTAAACTCACAGTTTAGCCTAGCTTAGCTCTGTGAACAAATCTGTCTATCCCTCACTGTCTGGCATGGGGTGAGTCCAGAACTGATATCTCTCAAAACACACTGGTTTTTCTGGGGTTACAATGATTTATTAAGCTTCCAATAGCTCTTTCTTGTAGGGGCATTCGGATCCTCATACCTAATTTCATAGTATTATACAGCTCTAAACCTTCTCCCCTATAGTGTGCAAGCAAGATGGCTATTTTGATCCTCTGGGAACTTGCTAGCACCAGTTGCTGTCAGGTATAACTGTAATTTTTGCTCCCATCTCCTCCAGTTTTCACTGAGTTTCCAGAGAATGTAAAGCATTAGGAGGTTTTAAAAAACGCTCCATGTATTTATTAAGCACACACACCAATCTGTGTTCCAGTCCCTTCTGATAAACAGCACAGTTTGCTTCAGTTACTCATCAGTTTGTGGTCTGATTCTAGCGTGATCTGGTTGCACTCCAACTCTACACCATGTCTTGTCTTTGGACTGTATTACTGGAGCTTGTGGGTAATTGGTGAACCAGGTACAAGAAAACACAGGAACTGTATTCTGAAGAACAGGCTTTACTGAAAGGCTAAATTAGAACTAAAAACAGCAAGAGAGCACAATATAAAATGGAGTCCAGCACTTACAGCACTAAGCCAGGGTTGCCAAACCGTCCGTAAAATTTACGGACAGTCCGTGAAAAATGTGTCAAAAAATATGCCTGTCCGTAATGTCCGTTATTTTTTATGTCCGTCCGTTAAAAAAAATAATTTTTCGGTTGGTGCTACTTTAAATGTCATTGGGAGCCTTGGACTTACATTAGCCGGCAGAATGCAGCTTATCTCCTCCCCTCTCTTCGTGACTGGTAACTCACTGCTGGTAACTCTCCCTCCACTCTTTCAAGCCTTGCCTGACAAATGTGTTCCCGGGTGTTTGGAGGGGGCGGGAAGGGAGCATGCTGGTCTGCTGCTGAGTGGGAGAGCCAGAGCTATTTTAATGAGCCGGGACAGAGCCGGGGACGGGGTGCTGATACAGGAACCTCCCTGCTGACAGTGTCTGCTGCTGAGAGCCATCATCCATGCACGGAGCTCAGCTGCCTGTCAGATGGTGACCTGTTTCTATAAGTATTTAGTATATGGGAATCTGGAAGAAGTCAGTAGGTACTAGTGTGTCTGGATTGAGAGACACAGACTGCTCTGTTAATTCATGTGCTGACTGGGAGAAGGGAGGGTTTGCTGCTATTCTTTATTATGAGATACTGGTTTCAGCTTCTTCCCCTCTGCCAGGCTGTTAACCTGATGGTTTAACTGTCTGATAGTCTGGGCAAGATTAAGGAAGCTGAAAGCTATGTATGGGGGTCTCAGGCCTAATAATAAAATATAACCACTGTTAATAGCAATTAGAATCTTCATCCCTAAACACTGAAAGGTGTTAAAAACCACAGCCTCAGATAATTATTAGGCCAATGCCCTCCAGTTAAAGCCAGCCTCCAGTTCTACCCAGTGTTAGTCAGTCCCCCAGTTCATTAATATTGTTTTTTAGCACTCCAGTTCAAAAACAAGGGATTGTGAAACCAGCGTTACAGTCAGCCCTCAGTTCACAAACCAGTTTACAGCCAGCCCTAGTTCACCAAACCAGCTTTACAGCCAGCCCTCTAGTTCACTATAAACAGCTTTACAGCCAGCCCTCAGTTCACAAACCAAGCTTTACAGCCAGCCCTCCAGTTCACAAACCAGCTTTACAGCCAGCCCTCCAGTTCACAAACCAGCTTTAGTCTGCCATCCAGTTCACAAACCAGCTTTAAGCCAGCCCAGTTTACACAGCTATCACAGTCAGCCTCCAGTTTACAAACCAGCTTTACAGTCAGCCCTCCAGTCCCAAACTAGCTTAGTCTGCCATCCAGTTCAAAAAAAACAGCTTTATAGCCTGCCCTCCAGTTCACAACCAGCTTTACAGCCAGCCCTCCAGTTCACAAACCAGCTTAAGCAGCCCTCCAGTTCACCAAACCCGCTTTAGTTGCCATCCAGTTTCACAAACCAGCTTTATAGCCAGCCCTCCAGTTTAAAACCAGCTATACAGACACCCTCCAGTTTACAAACCAGGCTTAGTCTGCCATCCAGTCATAAACCAGCATTACAGTCAGCCCTCCAGTTTACAAACCAGCTTTACAGTCAGCCCTCCAGTTCACAAACTAGCTTTAGTCTGCCATCAGTGAAAAAAAACAGCTGTTATAGCCTGCCCTCCAGTTCACAAACGCAGCTTTACAGCCAGACCCCAGTTCACAAACAGCTTTACAGCCTGCCCTCCAGTTCATGAGTTAGCAAAACAGTTTATGAAAATAAGGCACTGACAGCTGAAGTAAGATGTTTCTTAAGATATTATAAGTAATCAGGGGATAGATTGGGGGAAGAATTATTCAGTGATGGGCCCAACCAAACACACAGTGTTATCTGTATAGATGCTTTATAATAGTCATTTTCTCAGGGAACACTCATTAAATGGGGAGGTGCTTAGGCCGCTACTAAACTCCAACCTGTCCGTAAAAAAAATATGGGTGTCCAGGAATTGTTGCCCTCTTGTCCATGAAAATTTTGAAAATAGGTTGGTCAAACGCGCACTAACGCACAACAAATGTAAACAATACTGTGTGACTAGAGAATGGCTCAGTCTTAAAGTACACAGCAAATATATACAATCCCATAATGGCACTTGGTACTCACAACACCCTTCTAATGGAGATTGTTCTCACAATACCCACTATGTCATGTTGGTTACTCACAACTACCATTAATGTGTGCACATTGTTAGCACAAACCCATAATGTGATGCAGATAGATATTCTGGGTGTTGGGGGTGTCTGAGATCGATGGAGGACACAGAGGACTTCCTAGCTGTGCTCACCAGCATATCAGTGCATTGGCTCGTAGTTTGTTTGCGCCGTCCAGTGATATGAAAAAGGCATGTGTAGCCTTATAAAATATAGACACCACTAAAGTACTGTCTCCTCGTGAGTCATACGTCATAAAAAAGTAGGTTTATGTATTTTCATTACAACACCGACTCTACTAGCCACCAATCTAGCACACAACTAGTCATACTTGCATATACAGTGAGTCCTTAGCATAAATAAAGTGCCTATCACACCGGTGTACACCATGGCTGTTGGGGTTGGTCTAACTTCTTTTTGGTCATCGACCCGCCAGAACTTTCGTGTTGATGTCTGCCCTGTTTATGCTAGTGCTGTATGCCTCTACTCGCTACCTTTGACTAGGTCTGTATGCTGTACTTATTGCATCGGTACTTATGTTGTGTATATTATTCTGTCTAGTAGAAGTCTGAGTGGTACGGAAATAGCACATTAAATCTTTTAATGCAATAAGACTCACAAGCGTCTAGTGCCTTTAGCGGGACCTTGCCTTTCCGGGCTCGGTACTTAGTTGTGTCCATATTGTAGGGTTACACATGCTTTTTTTCATTGTTATATAGATATTACTGACCCCAATGACAGTTCTTAATATGTCGTTTTAGACACAGAGTTCAAGCCGTGTTTAACTTTCTCGGTTACCGCCCAGGTTTATTCTGTGAAAATGAACTATATACCTGTTTTTGCAAGGCATTTATAAAGGTTGCGCTAAGTGAGTCCTGCCGAAACATTTTTAGCAACATATCGCTAAAGCTTTTCGTAATGCATGGGCTGCGTTTGGTATAATTTGCTAGCAAAAGCGATGCAAAAAGGCGTTATCGCCAATTTATAACACCAAAGCGAAAAGGTTTTTATACGCATTAAATGGAGACTATTTATTATCGCAAAACTTGAAGGGTGGAAAAAGCGCACTATTTACAATGTGTGTGTGGAGTTTGGAGTTTAATGTTTTTATAGCTCAAAACCTTCATTACAAAAGGATATTCCTACTATGTTACCAGGTTTTTTAAAAACATCTATGAAGTTAAGATTTTGCAATTTTTGCAACTTTTCACTCTACTTTCCACAATTATTTTATTTTGCGTAAAATTTAAGTTACCTTTTATTAACATTTTTAGCGTGGACTTTAAATATGAAGGTCTTGCTAGTTTGGCTTTCACTGAAAGCACCCTATTTTTTCTTGTCATGTTTTAACAGTGGCAAAGGTAGGAATTTTTGCGCTTGGAATGCGAGGCCAATGTGAGCATTTTAGGGTGCCGTGCTTATGGGTCCTGCTTTGCGGTTGGTTTTCAAACGTCCGTTCCCTTTCTAATGCGCAGTCTCGCCTTCCTAATGCGCGTTCGCTTTTACAATGCACGGTTTCAAGTTTTGACCAATTATTTTTCCATTCATTCTCCCATTTTTTTTTAATACTGCAAATCTAACAACCATTTTGTTTAAACTTCAAATCTAACAAAGTGAACAGCTGAACTAGTCTTTAACAATGATTCTGTTACCCAGATACGCTATCGCTTTGGTTAAATGTCCTGGATCGAGATCAATATCAGCTGCAAACTGTGGTAGATACAGGTGCAAGTGGGGATGGACAGGTGTAAAGTGGGGATCGAGCCAAGGTGCAAGTGGGGATGGAGCTGCTGCGGTGGTGAGTAGCAGATGCTGTTTCCTCAGATCTGGCTGTCCCTTTTCATCCTCGTCAGCTCTTTGATCAGTATCTGGAATGTAGGCACACAGACTTTATTGGGTCAATAGAATGTGATGTAGCGACGTTAGGAACATCAAATAATCCGATCCTTTTATGGCTGTTTAGGTCCCGTTGCTTAGGCTAAGCCCGCACTATCGATGTTCTCGAATGCAAAATGCCAAATAGAAACAAAACGATTGGGCATATGAAAGCAGAGGGCCCACTTTTGCAAATTTACCCATGGCAGCTCTGCATTCTTGGGCGAAAGTGCAGGCAATCAACCTTTTAGTTAAATTGCAGGCCAACCCATTGAACATTAGCGCAGCACAACGGAGAACCATACAGTCATGTGGCCAGGCATTACATTGCTTGTGCTGAATTTCTCCCCTGCCATTAGTTGGCCCTGGCTGTATGGCCCCAATCGCTTATAAGCCCCCATCGATGCGCACGCAGAGCACCCGTTAATGCATGGGATTGGGTGTGCCCCTCTTCCTTCCTTTTCTTTTCTTCTCAGATTCTGTTGTATTGTTGCGGGTTGTTTGCGCATGCGATTTGGCTTTATAACCTGTAGCAGGGGCCATTTTCCCAAGCCGCTAGTGCTGTGGGTACATCTCCCAAACGCCCAGTCAATATTTGCATTTGCGGAAGTGGTTTAATCAAAAAAGTGATTACGTTAAAGACGATTTTAATCCGGCTATAGTGGCGTTTCAAAATCATGCACTAAAGGCAGGACAAAGCAATATTAACTTACCGGAAGCAAGATGGCGCGCAGGTGTCTTTTAACATAACTTGCGCATCAGAAATTAAAATGGAGGAGGTTTTAAAGTTGGGCTAACCGTTAGAGTTAGAGACACTTTAAAGGGCATGCAACCCCCAAAACTAAAATTAACCCCTTACTGGCCACATCAAGTAGTTTTAAAACAATCCTTCCTGTACATTTCCTGCTCAAAATAGTTCCCCTGGCGTGCCCCTCAAAGTCCAGGAAAATGTGTGTAGGAGCAGTGTGTGGACTCATGCTGTGCCTGAGGATTCCTCAACCTTCATCAAGGTTGAGGCAATGCTCAGTGCGCCCTCCCTTGCCTCTAGGGCCAATCAAGGGACGAGGCTTGCCAGTCCCGCTCCCTGCTTTCAATTCCATGCAAGCAGGAGGGCCTGAACACTGCAGAGGGGAGAGAGGGCAGGTAAGTAAGGAACCGGGGGACTTTCTAACAATTATATTAATGCGGTTGAGGGCTGGGGAGAATGGCCCTACCACATATCAAAAGTACAATTTTTGGGGTGGACATTGCCCTTTAACTCTAATTGCCGCTGTTGAGTAAAATTGCCCTGTAGTAGAATTGCCTGCAATTGCACCAAAAATATGGATGGCAAAACTTAAAACGGAAGCCATTCACGCAATTTCCATGTAAATAAAGTAATGCAGAATTGCAGCAAATTACTTTGCAAAATGCGTTACAAACACACTTGAGTTGTGTGGTCTCAATTTGTATTCTTAGTAATTTGCTAAATTGACAGATATGTAAAGTTATTCATTTCCTATTTTAAACATTACAAGATTAATGTTGTAAATAGAATTGTGTTTTTTTTTCACTCTATAATATGTCTTCCAAAAATACCTTACACATTGCATTCGTATTTCTGCAACTATTGTGGCCTTCTCCTTTCAGATCACTCAGCTACGCTGCAGATCCTTTTAAGTCCATTTCTGCCAATATTTCAGGGCAATTTTTATGACTTCAATCCCTCCATATTTTGAGCCTTTTCTCTTGCCTTTGTGGGGGTAGTGAGAGGCACGTATCAAAGGCTTTTTTTTTGGTTAGATATGATGATTCCAGAGCAGTGTATCGCTCTTCTCGGTCATGTCGCCTTCTTGATCGTTCTATTAGTTGCGAAAAATAAAAACACCCTCTTTCTATGGCGCCACCAACCGGACTTGCTATCAAACGCGGAAAGACAACCCCTTATTTTTGCAATTTGATAGAAGAGGCAGGATCTGTGCAAATAGCAAAGGGGGCATGGTGTTTTCGATTCATCTATTTACCACGACCATGATTAGGAAATGTGGTTGATGGTTGAGGAATCCACTAAAAATCAATTTCTGGACACCATGCTTTTGGGGACAGCAGAGGCAAACAAACAGAAAAGATAAAAAGATTCCTCATGGAGGTTTCAAGAAAAAAAGAAGTTGAAATCTGGCTACATATTACACTGATGAACACCAGTGGAGCAAATGGCAATCACATTTTTGGGGCACCAATTGCATGTTGGCTGCCAATTAGGGTGCATTGCGCAATTGCAGTGCAACACGGGCAGGGTAGCATGCATTAATCACGAGCATTTTGTGGTTTTGCTGCAGTGCGAATTCCTAGTGGGGCAGTGCCATTATTGTAATAAGTTTAAGTTTTGGCTGCAATACTTTCGCTTTTTTTTGCGCTTTCGCAGTTTTCAGGTCGCGAAGTCGAAACTTTTAGATTATGTTCTAATTTGCCGTTAAAAAGTTAACAAAAAGGCGTTATTTTCGCTGCGAGTTTTGCGTATACTATAAATATGCGTTATTAAATATGCCCCAGAGTTTACAGGTAGTGCACACATCCCTTTTTTAGAGTTGTGTGTCAGTATATCACCAGATTACACACACACAACTGATATACTGACACACATACCACTTTAAGATACTGACACACACTAGACATACATGCACTGATACACAATTACACAGCAAGGATATTACTGAACACTACACTGATAATCAGTGTTGATGTGTCAATATATCAGTTTGCATTGTGTGTAGTGTGTGTGTGTCAGTATATACAGTGTATCATACACTGATATACTAACACACACTACACACATCCACAGTATGTGTTGATAGTGTGTTGTCAGTATATCAGTGTCGTGGTCAGTATTGCAGTGCGTGGGTGTATATATAGGAATTGGTTGTCATTATGTGGGTAAGTAAATGTGTGTTGACATACATATAAGGAAAGATAGTAGTAGAAAATACAGATAGACAGGTAAAACAGACACAGATAGAAGTAGATAAGATAGACAGTAGATAGAAAGATACCGATAGACAAATAGATAGGATAGGACAAATCGGGTAGACAGAATGAGGACCAGGACAGACTAGACAAAAGATAGACTAACGATTAGGTAGTGGTAGGTAGAACAGACAAGAGATGGATAGACGGAGGTAGGATAGGATATACAACAAGATAGATAAATTGAAGATAGGAGATAGAAAGATACAGATGGATTAAACTAGATAGACCGGATAGGTAAGTAGCAGACAGAAAGTGATGAGATACAGACCAGGCTATAAAAAATGGGACACACAGGTAATAGATAAACACTGATATGAGAATTACTGGATAGTTAGAATGCATAATTTAAAAAGTATCCTCGTTTTTAACGGTTATATTTAAATTGGCGTAACCCGTGAAAAGTGGGTTATGGCCTAAAAGCTATCACTCCGCAACTCCAATCCCCTTTAAGTCCCTCTTTTATGTTTTCAAATTGTTGGGAGACCATGTAATAAAACACAAGTATACACATCTTATTAATTCAGTCAGCGTTTTCATAGAGGGCAACAAAATGTCACAAACTAGTTTTCATCCACCTAAATAAAAACTATAGTACACTTGGATTATCTTTTCTCGTGAAGGAGGACGAAATTTACTTATTGATGGCTTACCAGCGTTTAAAGGGCATTGTCCACCCCAAAAACTTATAATTCCCCCACTAATGGCCCCACTTGTAGTAAAAAAAAACAAAAAAAAAAATCCTTACCTTACATCTTAAGATCCAAATGGTTCTCCTGTTGTTCTCCCCCAGTCCCAAAAAAAATGCCCACCCGTTAGGATGCAGCTCCATATAGGACTCTGTCTCCCCCTGGGGGATAGAAGTTTGGATCGCGCATGCAGCCATTCTCCCTCTCCCTCCCTCCCTCCTTCCTGATATTTACTTAACTCCCTCTTCCTCCGCTGTTCAGATCTACCGGCAGCCGCATCCGTGATTGGCTGACGGTACCCACCCCTCGCTTGCATTTTCGCACAATCAGAGAGGCTGGGCAGTGCGGGGAGAAAGAGAAAGGTAAGTTGTTTGGGGGACGTTTCTTACATTCAAAAATATAAGCAGTTGGGCTGGGGGACTTAAAAACACTATATAAAAAATTAAAAGATGGGTGGAAACAAGACACGTTAAATCCAGGTCCCTAGGATCGGTAGATTTATAAAAAATTTCATTCAGGTTTCCTGCTAACTTGATAATTCCAATTTCCTAGCTGTTTGAATGCACAGTTCCCTTTTCCTACCCCTAATTTATAGTGGGTTAGTGTATAGCAATTAGGGCTCGTTGCTTGTGTACAAAAATATATAGTGTAGTACAGGAACAAACTAACGTATCTACTCGAGTATTAAACCGAGGTTTTAGGTTTTTAAAGTTACCTTAAAAACCGGGCCTCGGTTTATACTCGGGGCAGAAAAAATTTGCAAGCATACGGTTGCAGATCGGAACGCACCATCGCGAGGAGATGCGAAGGGAGAGACCGGAGCAGTCAGCAGAGCTGTCAGTACGCGCAGGGCCGGCGGGCACGGAAGTACGCACTCCCGCATAAACCTGACGACCTGCTAGTCTACGACCCTTCTACTGGAGCTGGTCAATGGAGGAGCCTGCATCCGCTTTTGTCAGCCACCTTCTCACTGAAGGCTGGTCATGGAGGAGCCGTCATGTAACAAGATCCGCTCAGCCCTCTGCTCAGTCCTCGTCTCAGTCCTCAGCCAGTTAAAGGACTCCAATTGTGTATGGGGGTTTAGGGGTGGCTCCGTAATAAGTCAGTGGACAGTGGGAGGGGAGGGAGGAGGGGGTGGGTGAGGGATAGGTTTATGAATTGTATTTTCTGGTTACTGTTCTTTCTAGAATTATACTCATGCAGAAGGTAAGAAAGAAAGTATTTATTTACAGGTAACATATGTTGAACTTGCCATCCTTGTGTTTAGGAAATACAACTCCAGTAACCAAAAGCATTGCTGGGAGTTGTAGTTTGCAAACATCGGGGGGTGCAAGGAATTAGGCTTTATTTGCTTTCCCTGGACAGGAGAATTCTATACATTAAATACAAATCCAGTAGGGGATTAAGTATGGATCTGCTGTTCCATTTAAAGGGCAACTAACGCCTCCAAACAATACAGACTAAGACGGCAGTAGTGGTCATAATTTCTACCCTCGGTTTATATCGAGTCACACTCATTTGTGTTTCTCCTTTTTTAGGTGTAAACTAGGTACCTCGGGTTTATATCGGGACGGTTTATACTCGAGTGATATAGGTACAAAAAGGAATTAAAGATTAATTTCAGTGCTCTGTACTTTAACAGCTTGCATTTTTAAGTGTCATAGTTCTCACTCTGCAATACTTTATATTTCTTTTGCATTAAAGTATCTTTCTGTCATTCACAACAGTAATGTAATTTTTTATCTAAAGTGTATTTATTATTGAATTATATTTTTTACCTCTCTATGTTTTAGAGTAAATGATTGGACCGACCACAAACATGTTGTCGTTGAGTTTTACGCGTAATAGGAATGATCTAGTGAGTCAACTTTAAATTAAAAGTCTGTAATAATTAGAGATCGTTCGGGCCTCAACCGTTTTGGTTTTCATTGATGGACAGAAACATGTGGCCACAGCGAGTTAGATCCTGCAAAAATCATCATTGAAATAACCGATTGTAAAGGGAAAGACCTGTCAATCCAGAAGCAGAATTTAAATATCTTTCACTCCTGACTATAGGATCTTTGGCTGTTGCAGTACACTTCTGCAACATTTCAGAGAATCATCAGAGCAAAAAAGCAGAGGGAGGGATGGGGAGATGTTAAGCAGAGCAGGTGTCATGTTGAGGTTCTGCTTAATAATAGACATAATTCAAAGAAGGCAGGAGTAAGGGAGGGTGGGGGGGAATTCGGAGCACTAACTAAACGATAATAATTTTTTAATTTAAAGCAAGCACAGATAAATATGTGAGTACACCATTTACTTACTACTCTCAAAGTGTAGTTTCAGAAATGGTTTAGTTGTTAAAGTGGTGTATAGTGGACCCTTTAATAGATTGGATGACCCAGTCAAAATGATGCACGAATGTCTGTTTCAGAAAACTGACCTGTTTAAATTAAAAGGTAGGGAAAGCTGACATCTACACACAGACCAAAAAGGGATACAAAAACAGATGTCCGTTGTGGTCGTGTGTCGTGTGAATTGCCCTTAGACAATAGTGCATAGATTTCACAATTGTCAACCAACATAGCGGACTGTAGATTGAAACTGCTATACATAGAGTACAAACTATTATATTACTTAGAAAAAACACAAAAGTTGGGCATGAGAGCTTTTAAGTTCTCTTTTCTTTAGGCCATGATCAAGACCACATGTTAATTTTAATAAAGAGAAAATAGAATTGCTACCAAAAATGGTTTTAAATGTGTCCGAGAAGAAAGTCGGTATTGCTGAAAATGAGCTTGGGCACACTGTTCAAATTAGAAAACGAGTTGAACACACAAAGAACAGGCTTATTTATCCAGAGGATGCGCTATTGGAAGTTGTGATAACCGATTAATCTATAAAGGTATCGCAAAAAAACCCATGCAAAGGCGCAAGCCATTCTATATTGCGTTTTTTAATGAATTCTTAACGCCAGTTAATAGGTTTTAAAATTTTCACAAGTGGGAACATATCTTGGCATTCATCATAGAGGCACACATAATAATGGTTCATGTACAGGAGAGTCTACCAAGGGCTGGATAGCAGCTCTGGGTAAAACTACCCCAAGAGTAACTGCTTTATAAAAACTGGTGTAAACTGATATTCCTTCAGTCTGTTACAATAACAGTAGTAAAATGATGCATGTGACATTTGAATGAGATCATCTATTAAATTGGTCTCATAAAAACCGGTTCAAAGTCTAGGAGGTGTCTAGCTTGGTCTTCCTTCTGTCAGCAGTATTCAACATTTATTATACGTTAATAATTGACTTTTAAAGAACCCAAAACATCAATTGCTACTTTTGTCTTTGTTTTTAGCCAAGATAAGCTAATTAAAATAAAACATATGTTAAAAATATAAAAAAAGTTGTCTAAAAAATTGTGTTAGATTGCTTGAAACAACATGGTATTACAAAGAGAGTCCAGTGTGGCGTCAGTCTTTTAAAACTTGGTTATATAGTTACTTCACATTAAACGGCCGCCTTTCCTACCAATTCAGCTTCCTGTCTTCTAATAACGCATCTCCTTGAAAGCGGACAAATCATGCTCTGTAAAGACTAGTATATGCAAAAATGTACACACCTTTTATTTTAAGTTCTTAGATTGTAAAAAAAATTTACCTTGGCCAGAGCAAAGATTTAATAAGTAGCTATGGTTGTTGCGAGATAAAACACAAGGTTCCCCAAACTGTTTTCTGAAGTCCCCCTTTCTGGGATCTTTGAACTGTAGTTCCAAAATGGGAGTTTGATCTCCGTAACCCATCCCATTCACCCAGGTGCTTAGAACAGCCACGAGGGAAATGCCAGGCTGTCTGGTGCAAAACCTTGTGGCATGACACCACCAACAGCAGCTGTGGCCCAAATAGTAAAGCAGGAGAATGGCCCAGATTAAAACAGCCCTCTTCCTATGGTAAGGTCCTTCTATGCCCCTTCTTGATCATTTATTTTTTTTTCTCAGATAAATGTTAGTGAAAAAAAAAATAGTTAATGCATAAAGTAAATAAAAATCTCCTGTTATAAAAAAATTGCTGAACATTTTTTATGAGTGGTCCTCGCCTTGACATCTATTTGAGACCTTGAAAACAGATTAGTTAGGAAATCACAAATGGTCAGATAGATGGATAGCACAGTTCTCAATTGCAGCCGCACAGATTCTAAAGTTTACTTCCCATTATATGAGAAAATGCGATAAACTAATTTTCGGTGGTAACTATATCCCAAAAAAGGTTACCCAATTTGATTTAATCTCATTAATAATCCCTCTAGCATCTGTCTGTAGAAATAATAAAAGTACATTGCTCCAAATATAACTCCACACCAACTTTATAAAAGGGACATCCTTAAAAAATATTAAAACAGACATCATGGAAGTAGGAATATATAGAATGTTTTGGGCACCGTGAAATATGCTCATGGAAATAATTGCCATACACTGACCAATACCAATAGAAACATTTGAAATTCCCCCCCCTGTTCTAATAATTGATCTGTGAAGGATACCCTTTATATACCAATTTCCATTTAACCTACAGTCAATTTTAAAGGGCAACTATAGTGAAAAAAAACTGTTGTATACAATGTATAGATCACTTAGTATACTGCCTTACTTTCATGTTCGTGTGGCTTCGTTTCTTCACACTGGCAGAAGTTTGTACCAAGCTGTGTATACCCCTCCCCTCTCTGCTACTCCCCTCAAGCAAGTGGACGGCTGGTATACGAGTCCGAGCATTGTCAGTTTGAAAGGACTTTCTTAAATGAAGAGTGCTGACATTTCTGTTGACCCCCCCTTCCAGAGCTGACTGCAAGACCGTAGAGAAAAGTAGCAATATACTGAAGGGAGGGGCAGGGGCAAGAGGGGGAGAGAGAGGACACAAGTGGTGACTGAGATCTGTACAAGGAAGTACTGAAATCTCCTGTTCTCTACTTTGCTAATTGGTATTTACTTGTTACCTAAAGTTTCATATCTATCCCCCTGCTTAGCTGAGATCATAATCAAGAAGAGAGAGTCAGGTAACAGCAGCTGGTAGTGGACCTTTCACAAAACACAGTGGGACACTATTGTTGTCCTGTTACATTTCAGTTGCTTTAGTCTATATATTTCATACATTTGCACTTGTGTGTCTTGTTTGTTATATAGTTCTGTTACTGTATTATACTATGACTGATTAGTTGTTCATTTGATCACTGGTTTTATGTATGTCATAAGATATTTTTGGGGGGAGGGCTGTTTTATAGTGTGTCTGCTGTCATATTGCTGGGTTAAGGGTTATTGATGTGTTGAGCATACAGCATTTGACTAATGTTGCCATGTACCTTTATAGTGTGGGGAGAGAGTGTGTGACAGTGACTGCATGGGAGCTTTGGATTGTGTGGGTTGGTGCCCTTTGAGTGACGATGAGGTGTAGAGCTCTACAAAATCACAGCATATTCAAAGGCTTATATCGGGGACTATGTAGATTAAAGAAGAAACTAAAGGTACCCTGGGGGATGGATGACTGATAGGATACATTAGAGAAATTAAAAAAAAACAATTTTCTCACTATAGTGCCCTTTAACATTCTTCTACAACTATCGTTTCTACCTTGGGGGTCACCAAATCTACTAAATTAAGCAAAAAACAAAAAACAAAAAAAAAAAAAAAAGTACGTACCTTACAGTGTTTAATATAAGGAGAACAAACGAGGGTTCCCTGACCATAAGAAAAGCACCAAGCCAAGGGCTTTATACAGTTCAGGGTACTCCGAGGTGACGTAAATCCGTATATTATTCTGTTGGGTAGGGTATTTTTCCATATAATATATAATTGGAAAAAAAAAAAAAAGAAAATCAGCAAAGGCGCTGTTTCTCCCCCCCTCCCTCTCTCTCCCGTCTCTCCCCCCTGTATTAGTAATGTAGATAAAGAAAGCCCTTTTTGTACATAAATAGTTACAGTAACAGCCGTTTCTATCTCAAACTAAAAAGAAAGACAAGAAACCATCGCGCTCTCACTGATGCATTTCCGTTGTTACCCACGATGAATTACTGTGCTGATAGGAGAAGTTGAGCATATTCCTGTTGAGTCCTAATTGACTCGGACGCTCGCTCCTCCTTATGTGCACCGTAAGTCATGCAGTCAGTCAGTCAGTGTACCAAAAACGGGATGTTATCTGCTTCTTAAAGGAAAAAAAAACTAAGAAAAGTGTTAATAACAGTAAGTTTTATGTGTTCACCTGTAAAAAAATTTGCTTTAAAGGGCAGTTCCACCCCCAAAACATAATCCCCCCAAATACTGGCCCAATCATGTAGTTAGTGTAATCCTTACCTCACATCCCAGTCCATAAGGTTCTCCTGTAGTCCCCCGACCCAAAGTCCCAACAAACTTTTGCCCACAGGAGCGATAGCAGAGTCCATATAGGACTATGCCTCCTACTTGCCTCGGGAGAAGGTTTGAATGCGCATGAAGACCTTTCCCCCTTCCTCTCCCTCCCCTTATCAGGATTCCTCCCCTAGTGTAAATACCCTTAGTATAGGATTCCCCCTGTTCCCCACAGCCCCAACCGCTTCCTTTTTATTCTTAGAAAGGGTCCCAAACTTTATTACTCCCTTCTTTCCCCCGCCGCAAGAACTCCCGGCAGCCGCGTCGTGATTGACTGCATTTGTCTGCAAGAGAGGGCCGGCAGCGTGGAGGAGAAAGAGAGGAGGTAAGTAAAGTTTGGGGCCATTGTCTAAGAGTAAAAAATAGAGCGGTCTGGGGCTGGGGGGACAGGAGGAATCATATATCCCAAAAAACTGGTTTTAAGGGTGGACCTAACTTTTAAAGGAGAACTAAACTTCAGGTTTTTCAGATCCTAATGTGGGAAAGTTTTTCTCCCCAGACACCTACACGTTGAAAGATTGTTCTCTAGTTATTGCATTAGTAGATATAAGTAATAGATTCTGTAACAAGGAGGGCTCCATCTTGTTTGCCAGTACAACCATAGCCCATGTTGGATCAAAGAAGCCAGCCCCCTGACTCCAGGATTTCACTATTATATGCAGAGTTTCTAGCATCTCGTCTAGTGAAAGATAAAGTTTACTAAATGTACCTGTGATCACAGTTAGAGTTGCTTGTGGCGCACCATGTAAATGCTGTTGTGTTAGGAACAAACCGACAAGAATTCACAAAGTTCAGATCCCTAGTTTAATTCATATGAAACAATTCTAAAATGGTCTACTGCCTGAGTTTAGGTGCTTTTCTGTTGTTGTTTGTTTCATGTTTCTAGAAAAAAAAATATGAAGTGTCTACATATGTACCAACGTTTATATAGCAGCTCTGTTATTTGACTGGAATGCATAACGATGGTACGTTCGCCCATTGAATGGAGACCATTTCTTGGGCCTACTTCCTCTAATAGACTGCACTATACCATTATTTCAATAATGAGACAGAATTCCAAGTTGGGGTTGTATAAAAACGGCCACAGTAGTTATTGATTATTTACATAAATGCATATCTTTTGCATATCCTTTAATCCCACTGCCTCCTTGCAAATTGTATAACCGTGGTTGCTATGGCAACACCCCATAAACCAGCTGATTACATTCCATTCCTTCCTTGTTTGTAGCCAAACCTCAGAGTAGGAGGCATGTAACCCAACCACCAGTCCGTCCTGGCAAAGAACCCACCGCCACTAGGGGTCGAGGTCGCCTACACTCGACCCGGCCGCCCACCAAACAAATGGAAGCGCCCGTCAACCCTTCTTGCCAAGCCCAATAGGAAAATAGCCAATAATATCTTTAGTGGACACAATATCTCGAAGCAGTGATCTGTTATCGCCTTCAAGCCTGGACGGTGTAGAAGGGCTATGCCTCCCATTGATCGTACAAAAACGAGATTATCTTTCTTGTGTAAACACATGCCTGCGATGTTCTAGTGAATTGGATTTCTGGCATCAACCATATATTCGTGGGGTATGATTTCTGACCACAAACGATAAATTACTGACGAGAACCATCTCATCATACGTGCTATATATGCTTTGATCATGGGGATCAATGTTGCTAAGCACAGTACTAGTTTCATACCTCCCGCAGGTATCACCCAGGACCATGGACCCCCATCTCTCCGATAACAGCAAAGGACTTCTATAGCAAACGGAGCCAGCATAAGGCCCCGGAATTCCTCTCCAATAAATCTCAACGTCTTGGCATCCTAGTGGGAAACCCGTCGAATTCAGCGCGCTCTTTGCCAGTGGAATAACGGAGTGCCCCATTATCCAAAAACATTGGGCCTCTCAGTTCCTATAACGAAAAATTCAATTAGTCACAAAGGTCTTGGGCGTATATAACGCGGACACAGTCTGGCCGCCATCTACCTATCTGTTTAACTTGCCGTTAGAAACCCCTTAACACTAGCCATCCCAGAATAAAAAAATTGGGACTGCTCGCTTCTGAGTTGTAAAAATTTTTGCGATTCGCACTGGGCAGCATTGGAGACTATAGGGGAAAAAAGAGAAAGCAGCCCCTGAACCAAAGATATCCGTTTTTGATCTCTGATTTTAACCTGTACTAGTGAGTCGCTAACTGAATTATCTTCCTTCTTTAGACCTCCTGGTTTTGATCGGCTCATCGCTAGTAACTCACTAATCCTGAGCGGCCCGAATAATGCTTAAAACGAAGCTGGATCTAAACAAGGCACATTCATAGTGTCTTTACATACCTGTTCTAAAGTTAGCCATAAACGGTTATTTATAGCCAGAGCAAAAGAGCGGTCCTCCTGGAATCCCTTGACTGTGTCCTTCTCCAACCTATGAGGATGGATGCAATAGCCAAAATTCTTTATTTAGTTTAGATAGAATCTTTCCATCCCCCAACGTTTAAAGAAAAAGGAAAACGCCATTCTTACGTGAGCCACCGCGTGTGGAAACATCCTCTACTCGGAGCCAGAGAGAAAGGTATTGGCTAACGTGCATCTAGACGGGTTAGGGTCATCCCTCCATTGCTTCCCCTTTGCACCCTCCATCCACTCCCCCCAGGCCTTACCATGGTTAGGATCCGTGTCGATTGAGCCACCGACAGTTTTTGATTCAGGCTGGTAGATCTCCTCAAAGATTCTCCAGAGGCGTCTGGACCACCGGGCTCCAATGCCTCTGCCTTGTGGGGCTAACCTGCCGGAATACATGCCAATTAATCGTTGATAAAGCTGTCAGCCAGTTTGTTTTGTCATGGGATATGCTTTGCTTTATGACCAGATGGTTAACTAAAGGCATCGTAGAGTACGGTGGCGAATAGGCAAGGACCTTAGGAGAAGAAGTGGAGAAATTATATGCTTGTATACACTCATGTTGTCAGACCAAAACTTATCTTCTTATCCGCATCTCTAACCCAATCTCCACCGCTACCACACTATAGGGAAAAGTTCTTTAGCAAGGTAAGGTTTTACAACCCTCCTTTGTAGTCCTCAAACTATCTGGCATGTCCCGCACTCCACTCTTCCCGAAAATTAGCTCAAAACCACTGTCCCCAGCTGCCATCAGTATACAGTTCTAGGTCCACATTGGGCACCTCATTCTCACTCCAACAGGTGTTGCATTGTACGTTTCTAAGAAGTTTTTCCACATGCTACAGTCAACTTTTGTTCCCTATTCAATCTAATAGGGTGTGAAGGGCTTGATAGGCCTTTTGTCGCCCCGGTAGGCCTACGACTTAAAGAATCCTACCCATGGCATTACCCTGCATGCAAAAACTAAAGACCCTAATAAAGATTGCACCTGTTTTAGTGTTACCTTCTTAGCCATATTGAAATATCCAATTGCTTCGGTATTTCTTCCATTTCGTGGTTGGAAGTCGGACAATACTATTCACGGGAGTCTATTTCAATACCTAAGAAGGACAGCACTTTTACGGGGCCTGTTGTTTTTTCTGCCGACAATGGGGAAACCTATTTCTTCATGAGGAAACTAAAAGTGGAGATTAAGAGTACTCGCAAGGTGATGTTCAACTTGGGCCTACAGAAGAGAAAATATAAAGTAGTGTATTACCGCCATGGATTCCTGTTTCTACGAACCATCCTCCAAAAGGAACTGAATAGTTCGAAATTTGCACATTGATATGGAGGCAAACCCATTAGGTAAGCACATGTCATAGTAATACTTGTCATTCAGCTGACACCTAGCAGAGGGAAACAGCTATGATTGTACCGGTAGTACCTAAAGGCTGATCGATGTCAGGATTTGCTACAATTGAACCATGTCCTGCTTCCATGACTAGTTCCACTTGCTCCTGTCAAAGGATACATAAGAGACCGATGTCAATTCTCTTTGGATGAAATCCCATCATAACACTGCCCCTTTAGGATAAGGGGACAGTGGTGTATGAAACCTGAATACTTCCGGGCGCCTTCTTTGGATCACACCTAGTGGAGGGATCCTCAAATTTGGGGATTGGCAGCTCTGAATATGGTCGGCCATACACACCCCAGGTACACCTCCGTAGTTACTTCATCTTGCATCAACGGTAAAACTCTGAAACAGACTTAAATGTTTGAATGGAAAACTGGGGAACTGGGGAATAAAACAAAGGGTATATAAAAACCTATGGAGAAACCCAGGACCTAATACCCCTACTTATTGGGGTACGACGTTAGCCATGCGACATATCGGAACGTTCACTGGGGTTCTCTTGTTGCACCCCGGTGTATTGTTTTAAATTTGGGGCCGTGGCGTTAGAAAACACCGGCTAGCCGCATGTCCCGGGGCCTACGCACGTGGCGCATTCGTGCCTGGATCTACAGGCGCGCCGAAGGGACATGGCCTCGTTGAAACAACCAGCAGGGGGCCTGGTTTCTCCCATCGCCATGTTTCATTCCCGGGAGGCGGATAGACACTGAGGCTCCTGCGGCGCTGGATAGTGCCGACTTTGGAAGCGTCATCATGAGCCCGGCCAGGAATCTGCGGCGTTGGAGTTCCAACCCACGGGTGGGTTGTAGGGCCAAACCTTTGGCGGAAGGCATTATTCATCATACTCACAAAGTGGCCCCTCCGGTGGATTTATAGCCCCAAATATTTGATCTAGATACAAACATAGATCAGCTCATATCTGGGTGTGTCTTACCTATCAGGATGGCCAATACACAAAATGGCCTGTTAAACCAATTACCGGGAAAGTCTTTTGCCACTTTTGGCTCTTTTTCTTTGCCTTTCTCGAATTCCTCTCTGTATCTACCGATAGGCTGGCGACAGATCTGAGTGACAAGATGTCAACATATTACCTTTCTTATTCTTTCTTTTGCTCCTCTGATAAGGGGGAGCCTAAAGGTGCTAAAACCCCACAGAAAAAAGGGCCTCCTTGAATGCTTCCGCACGGTACCGTTTGAGGTGGGGTGGAGGTGCCCCACCTGGAGCTTAGACTAGGGGTGTCCGCCCTTGGTGCGGGTTTACCCCGGGCTTTTTCCATCATGGCAAGTCAGAATAGCCAGCCATTCCCGCTTCGTTCTGGGTCCCCCTGTAGTTCCCCCCATGCCCCGGCACAAGATAACTCACGGTTCCTTTGCAGGGTCATTCGAAGGCCCCAATGATGTTGATGGGGCCGGTGATCGCTGCTGGCTTGTCCTCCGTGTCGCTTCGAGGTTGTGGATGGCTCTGTTCCCACCGTCCCTGTTTGCCGAACTATGACCGTGCTTTGAGGGGAGACTCTGCGGTTAACCTCTTAGTTGGTGGTGACCCAGAGTGTCTGAGTGGTATATCGGCCCTCGCACAGGCGCGCATTATTGAGAGATTGAGTGAGGGCAGAAACATTCTCCCTCGCTCCTATCAGACCTTCTAGATACATGTCTGTCAGGCTTACCATTTGCCTACACGTAGTCTGCATTACCCTCCATTCCTCGGATGACTAAGGAGGAGGGGCTTCTCCATTTTCTGACCTATACCTTCTCCCCGTTCATCCCTCCTTGTTCCTTTGTGTTAATCCCTGATATCACCTGATATTCGTCAATGAGGGGGAAGCACCTTGAAGGTCCGGGCTCTACTTCACTCCTATACCCCTGGGCTTGCGTGGGTGCTTCGTGACCAAAGGCCCCTAATCGCACCTCCCGGGTGACTAGTGCCCGCTGTTACCTGGTACCCGTTGCCTGGTTTCCCTGCGACTTGTCCCCTTGATCTGGCTGCGCTCCTGTTTGTTTAATTGTTTTTTTTTTTTTTTTGGGGGTGAGGGGGGAAGGTGGGCGGTGGTGGGGGGGAGGGCGGAGCCTGCAGCCGGTCTTTTTGTTTGTGGGCGCTGCGGCATTAGGGGCCGCCGCACCTTCTGCGCCTAGGCATGGGGAGACGTATCAGGGTTTTACACCGGATGGGGGTGGGATATCATGATTGGCTTGCTCTGACGAGTGGCCTGTAGCCTACCTTCACCGCTTGCTGGGGGCCACATGGTGTTGCTGTTGGAGGTTGATGTGCTCCCCCAGAGTGGCCTATCCAACCAACTCCCTCCTTTCCCATCCTCTCTAATAACTGCTTTCCTGGAGGCGTATAGTTCGCCATTGTACCCGTTATTCTCTATTGCACGTTTTGTTCCTGGCTGGTAACGTGGCCCTTAAAACACGTTGTGCAGCCTCAGAACACCTAAATTTGGCGCCGGGACGCGCGGGCCCACCCTTTGTACCGGCACAAATTCGTCACAATCCACTCGCCGGATTATGACGTAAAATTAACTGGGAACGGGCGCGTGACGGCCGGACAAGCAGCCCGAGGTACCCCGCCTTCAGGTCAGGGGGACAGCGATGCCTATCAGCGCGATGCCCCACAATTACCAACCAAATGAATTGCTGACCCCAGTCTTCCAGAGCAATTACAAAAGTGTACTGATTTTTACTTGCATTTTACTTCACCAATTGAGAGTTCACCTGTGGGGGTTAGTAAAGTGCGGGGTCAGAGAACAAAAATCAGACTAGGGGGACACAGGTCGTTCCCCCTGTTCCCTTTTTTTGTTTTCTATTATGTGTCTGCAATAAATACGATTCTCTTCATGGACAGGTCATTTACTTGTGGCCTACTGTTCGTCCCATGACACAGATTTTTTGTTTAGAATCCCATGCACCACGGGTTATAGAAGTGTCGCTGGTTCCGATTCCCCACACATTTTCTTTGTTATTTTATTTTGTCGCCCACACCCCCCCCGGTTAATTAATGCTCTGTTTCTTTCATCCGTGCCCCTACCGTACGTTCGAACAGTTACATACACTGCAAAGTCCTTACTTTTTTGTGTTTTTCACGCACCCGCAGGTGTGAATTACTCATTTTAGGGACAGGAGTCATTCTTCGTGTTTAACACCCACCAAAAATCGCACTGATATATGTTGTTCTGTCAGAGGATTGTTTGTGTACTATGTAGCTTTTTTTTTTGACAAACACATGATTTTTGTCTTGTTTCCTCCCCCCCGCTTTGCCAGTGTTGATCCTACCCGAATTTGGTTTTTTTTCATGTTCCGCGCCTGCCTGGACCCAGTGGTTCGGCGGACATTTTTTTTTTTATGTTCTTGTGTTTGTGTTTGTCGAACCCCCATTTGTATCATTTGTGGTTAAATGTTTATGGCCCCCCCCCTTAGCTGACCCTTAGTACCACAGCGTTATTTTCATAAATCACCCCCCAGATCCATTCAGCAAAGGAATGATATGATTTTGGGACAAAGTTTTTTTGTTGTTCCGGTTTTTGTTGATATGTGCCCTCTCTCTAACTCCGTGGGCCACCCCCAATGTTTTCTTTGGTTGGGGACACTTTGTTCTCCTGTTTACACCCAGTCCAATCATACTTACAATGGTGGTTTTTTTTTTGTTTAGACCGTTCCAAACCGTTTTCAGCATAAATTAAATAACACTGACTAAATATTTTAAATGAAACGTGAGGAATATCCCCCCACGTCCCTTGGCAGTGAGCTGATGGCCACGACTCCACACATCAGTTCTATAGAGATCCGGAGCCTGCGGACGTATTTTTCTAAAACAAAATAGTTGTGTCAAAGTAGATTTGCGAGCATTGAGCCTGACAGTTTGGGAAACCGTGTTCTCATACCGACTCACCACTATGTATTAATGTATTAGATAAGAAATTATATAGTCCCATCAACATTGTTCTTTTTTCTTCTCTTTTTTGATCCCCACCAACATATATCCGCGCCTCACCCACATGCTTTGTTCGGTAATCTCTTATTCTGTGTCAAAGCAACAACATTATATGGGAAGATGGATGCAGGTTGGCTAGGTGTGACTTTTTTTTATACTGATTGAGTTTTAGACTGTGCTTTGTTTTATGATGATTGATTTGTGCCGTGGGCTAGAAAGAACAGAAATTGAGTGGGAGGTTGTGTCAACACAGCACCCCCCCCTCCCCCCCCCCCCCCACCCGACCTCCAGATACATATATCGCCTCACCCACCCCCCCTAGATTATATATTTTCATAACACCCGCACCACAATAGCTGCCTTTAACCAAAGTGTATTTTTTAATTTTTTTTATTCGTCAACCCCACCTTTTGTTATTAGCTGCCCCAGCATGTTTATGATTTCAATCATTTTTATTGTTTACACTTTAATACAAACATTTTAATATTTGAAAAAGGGAAGAAGGAGACAAGATTAAAAAAATGCAACAGCAATATGTACACAAATAGAGATTCCGGTCCGTCTTTTTTTTCCCCTTTTTTTTTTTTTTTTTGAGAGATATCGCCCATCAATTGTTTATATATGAAACAAACATTTATATTGCAACTCCCAAACATTTAATATTAAAGAGGATTAGATAGGAATAAAAAATCTTGCTATTTTTACCAGACGTAATGCTGTTCCACTAATGGAGAGGAGTGTGAGAGATAAACAGCTGATTCTTTTCCCCCCACACCCCCTCCCCCTTCCCCGTGTCCAGCACGGTAGTAATTTTTTAGGACATCATCAGTTGTTGTCCCACCGCGCCTCCCCAATCTGTTTGCTTTGTGACGACAGGTACCTCTATTTCCCCAGCTATCGGGTGTCGGTATAATTAGTGTTTTGTTGTATTAAGTGGTCCTATATTCCTAAGCACACCGTTAAATAGGTTAGACACACCCCCTTGACAGGGTCAGCAACAAAATTTATTTTTTTGGTTAAATTGTTAGCTTTTGGGGAACCACACATTAAATTTTTGCTTTTAATAGAGGTGGGACCACCGTACCTTAACCAACCAAGAGTGAATGCTAAATGTGTGAAAGAGTACCCCTGTACCTGTATGGTGTGGGGGTTTTCGGATTTTGGTATTAGTGTTTGGCATTTTACGACCATCGTGAAAACTAATTGTTTTGATGACAGACCCTTAGGCTGAGGCCACACTGCAACCGCACAGGAATCGCGCACAAAAGCGCGCGCGTTATCGCACCGCGAGTGTGTTGCACGAATTCTTGTGCGTTTGCGTTTGCGCATGTTGTTTCGCAAATTTTTTTGCATTAGGGAAATGCATGCGTTAAGCACCCCCCCGCCAAAAAATGCCGTGAACGCTATTGCGTTACCAAACCAGCCCCCCCGCCCCCAACCCACGGGACACCGCAAACCTTGCACGTGCATCAGGAATCGCTCCCTCGCCTCTCGGGATTTTTCGTGTCTCCCACCGGCGCATTTCATTTTAGTCGAACCAAATCGCCGGTGCCCGCACCCATGGCTTCGCCCAGGGACTCTAGGCGCGAAACGCAGCGCAAATGCGCGAAAAACGCGCTAGTGGGCCTAGCCATTAAACCTCAGAAAATATCCAATTAGAAGATGTACCCTTTATGGTAAATAAAAATATCCTGCTATTGCTATAATGCAGAACGCTTCCACCATTCCTTAGCTAGCTAAAAATCGAAAGAACCAGTAATTTCGCAAATTAAAAAAAAACAAAAAAAATATTTGGATTTGGTACAGAGGGGGCGGGCTTGATTTGGTACAGAGGGGGGCTGGATTTGGGCAGAGAGGAGCCCCTGGATTTGGGACAGAGTGGGGCCTTCTGGATTTGGAGGAACAGAGGGGGCCCTGGCTGGGGCACTCTTAAGAGGGACTCTTGCCTTGGAACATGGAGGAGGGATATGGCCGTGGGACCAATAAGGGGGCACTTGGCTTCTAGGACCGTTATTGTAACGGCTTAATGTCGAGTATATATATTTTTTTTTATATATATATATTATATATAGATTATAATATATAATATATATATATATATATCTATATATAAAAGTGGAATAATACCATCTATGCATGTAAAAGTATGCAAATGTTCCCTAAATGTACAGAACAAACACCTCTTTTTGTCAGTTCCTCATGTTTCGGTTTTCAGTATCAGAGTAAGGTTATCATCATCATGTTCAGCGTCATGTATTCATTATCAGTATCAGAAGAGGATCATTCATCAGTATCAGAGTAGGTATCATTCATCAGGTATCAAAGTCAGGCATTAAGAGTCAGGCCATCATCATCAGGTTCAGAGTCAGACTATCGTCATCAGGTTCAAAGTCAGACATCATTCACTCAGGCATCAGAGGCAGGTGTCGAGGTCGGTATCATTCACAGGCATCATTCATCAGGTATCATTATCGGGTATCAGAGTCAGGTATCATTCATAGTGTCAGAATCAGGTATCTTCATCAATATATCTGATGGTTGATAACTGATTCCTGGACTCTGATAATGATGAAGGATTACCTGAATTGAAACTGACTTTGGATGCCTGATGAAATGATACCTGACTTGATACCCTAATGAATGATGTGGACTCTGATACTGTGAAAGGATACTTGATGACATGATACCCGATGAATGATCCATGTTTTTTTGTAATTTTAGGACTGTGCAGCCTTTTACATGCAATAGATGGTGTTGTTTCTGCTTTATCTACTTTTTCATTAGTTCACTGAAAATCTAAAATAACTGTGCCTTTCTATTTCTTGATCTTGTCTTCTTTTATTTAAAAAAAAACACACTTTTTGATGATTGATCAAAACATTTTTTGACTATAGTTGACCTTTTAGGTCTTGCTTCCATAGGAATGGAAAGATAGGTCCGTAGCTGGGTGTACCTGTTGTCTGTTTGATTTAGCCTTTTTAATGACAATAATTGAAATTTTTCTGTAATATATATATTCATTGGTACAGAAAAAATACATCTTGTGTCATTCTCCATGTTCAGGTTTCTGTATCAGGTACATCATCGTCTATAGGAGTCGGTATCATTCCTCGTTATTGGAGTCAGGTACTCCTTCATCAGGTATCAAAAGTCAGTTATTAGAGGTGGGCATTCATTCATCGGGTAATCATTCATCATTATCATTTATCAGATATTGTCATCAGTTAGTCATCATCAGTTATCAACGTTAGGTATCATTCATGGTAATCAAAGTCAGGCATATTCATAGGGTATCAAGCAGGGATTCATTATCGTTTATCGGAGTCAGGTATCATTATCAGGTATAAGAGTCAGGCATTCATCATAGGGTATCAAAGTCAGGTACATTCGTCAGGTGTTCAGAGTCGGTATCAAAGAAGTCAGGTATCATTAATCGGGTATCCAGAGTCAGGCATCATCATTAAGTAGCAGAGTCGGGGATTCATTTGTCAGATGTCAGGAGTCAGGTATCATCATCGTTTATAGGAGTCAGTTAGTTATCATTATCAGGTATCAGAGTCGGTTCTCAGAGTTGGGTATCATTCATAAGTAATCATTCATTAGATGTCATGCTAGGAGGTGTCAGGTGTTCGTTTATATGGTATCGGTTGTCAGTGTCAGGTATTGGTTGTTAGGTATTAGGTGTGTAGTTATTGTCTATCAGGTGTCATGGGTCGTTTATTAAATCGTGGATCGGGTTTATCATTATCAGGTATTCAGTTATGGAGGGATTCAGTTATCAGGTATAAGGCCATACAGGAGGGCCGACATTTGATCTAATTGTTAAAACTGCATTTACAAGAGCGGTTCTTTTACCTTAGGATAATCCAAGGGGGACCATAATGTTGAGGAACTTAAGTTGATGTGCAAAAATACAAAGAATGGGCCAGACTATGTAAAAATACATAGGGGGTTGTTTTTTTTTTGTTTGTTTTTTGGGGGGGGGCGACATTAAAAGGAGCACTTGTCTGCCTCTTTCTACCTGTGTAAATAATAGAAATATATATTTACAGAATGTAATTGGTCAGGAATAAAGCTTAAGTAGTTTTAACTTTCAAAAAATTAAATGGACATATTTTAAATTGATTTTATAAGGTTGGTACAGGACTGCGCAATTGTACAGTTTAAACTATTTATGGAAGAAAATAAAGCTAGAATAGCGCCACATCTATTGGAGGTAACAGTCAGCAGTAAAAATCATCTGGACACCTGATGAATTGATACCTGATGAATGATAAATGCTACCTGAAGTCTGATACCTGAAAATGAGGAATGACACAAAGATGTTTTTTTTGTACTTTTTTAGCACAAAAGATGGGGTTATTTCTAGCTTTATTTTATTTCTTTTTCATTTGGTTGAAGAGCCAAATTACGGTTCTTTTCTATTCTTCTTCCGTTTATTGTTTGCTTATTTGGATGTAACTCTCCCAACAGTTCTGCGCGAGACACATGAAATTCTGGTACAGGACTGCGGGGCATATAGGAGAAGTGGCTATTACCTTAGCTAGGAATCGGCAACGCGTTTACAGCGGTATGAGTACATTTTGGGACATTTTTCCCATTACTATAATGGTAAACACTTTCTCAAATGTGGATATTCAAAACGTTGTTTCATGGTCATAAAACACAAACCTTTTACGTCCCATGGAAGCCATACTAGCTAGACTAGAGCGGAAAGGTTACGCTCGAAATTCGGTAAGGCTACGGAGGTTTTCGTTTGTCCATGGCACTGTGCAAATAACGTGTGGGAAATTAAAAGAGTCAGCAGATGTCTTGTATTTTATGTGTGCGACGAAGTTCCTCGTGGGGTTTTAGCATATACTTAAAGGGAACTATAGGCAAAAAATACATTTGGACTAATCATAAAAAGTTGTTTTTGAACCCCTACCCTGATACAGGTACACACACCTACAGTCTACACCAACATTTCTGTGGCAGCCATATTAACGGGAACTATGGTTCCAAAAAACAAATTTTATCAATAATTCAAAAAAGCTTAAAAAGTTTTGTTTTTTTAACCCCCAAATCTTACCCAGGTACACACACCTACTGACATAACCTTCATTTTGTGTTGGCAGGCATACTTAAAGGGTAAAACAGAGGCAAAAAAAACAAATTTGATCAATAATCAAAAAAAGTGGGTTGTGTTTACGCCCAATCTTACACAGTACACACCTACTGACCCTTCCATTTTCGTGGCAGCATACTTTAAAGGGGTAACTAGTTAGTCAAAAAAAATTTTGCTCAATGATAAAAAAAAATTATTAAATAAAGAAGGTCAAAGATAAAAAAAATAGACAAGAACAGTTAATTTAGCTTTTTAAATGAAATTTAAAAAAAAAAAATAAAATTAAAGCTAGAAAATAAGCACCCTCTATTGGAGAACGGTAAACACATGTCCTAAAATGTACAGAAAAAAAAACATCTTGGTGTCATTCCTCATGTTCAGGTTTCCTGTATCCATTATAGGTATCAAAGTCAGCTAATCAGTGTTATTCCATTATCATTAGGTATTCATTCATCGGGTATCATTAATCAAGTATCATTACTTCAGGTTCAGTCCACACACATTCATTAGGTATCAGAGTCAGGTATCACTCGTCAGGGCCATCAAAGTCATTATCAAATTCAGGTTATCATTCATAATGTCTCAGAGTCAGGACTCAGTGACAGCCATAGATATCAGTGATGCATGTGATGCCTGACTCTAATCCCGATGAATGATTACCTGACTCTGATGACCTGACGTGAGGCATTCTGAACCTGATGAAAGGATAGCTGACTCGGATGAATGAGCCGACTCTGGTGCCTGACTTTGGTACCTGCATGGAAAGATACATGAGGAATGATACATGATGAGTGATAACTGACTCTGATACATGATGAAATGATACCTGACTCTGATAACACTGAGAAGGATACCTGACTCTGATAACTGATGAATGATACCGACTCTGATAAAAATGAGACAGATACGACCTCTGAACCTGACTCTTGAAATGGATAAATGATACCTGACTCTGATAACAGGAATGAAACATGAGGAATGACAACAAAGATGTGTTTTTCTGTAACATTTAGGGACAGTGCAGACCTTGTACATGCAAAAGATGTTGATAGTTCCAGCTTTATTTTTTTATCTAGATAACCTATATTATCTTTATATATAATTATATATATATAATATATTTATATATATAAGGTATAATAGTGTGAACACCAAGTGTTCTCTTTAGTTTGCTGGAGCTGTGGTCTGTGAATTCCAATACACAATGAAAAAAACAGGAGACCAAACGCTCCACAGTCTTATTCACAAGTTGTTATTAATTTCACAAAATAGTGCATTATTGCAAAAAAAAAGGTTAGCAACGTTGGCCTTGGTTTAATGGCCTTTGCATTGCAAACTTTTTTTTTTGCACTATGCACTATTTTTTGAAATTAATAAAAACTTGTGAATAAGACCGTGGAGAGTTGGTTACTTAACTGTTTTTTCATTTTATAGATATATTATATTATATATATATATATATATCATATTATATATTAAGTACTAGACATTAAGCCGTTACAAATAACGGGGTTGCTCCTAGAAAGCCCAAAGTGCCCCCTTAGTGTCCCACGGCCATAGCCCGCCTCAATGTCCCAAGGCAAGAGTAACCTATTAGTGTCCAAAGCCATGGCCACCCTGGTCCAAAATCCAGAGCCCCCCTCTTGTCCCAAATCCGGGGCTCCACCCTCTTGTCCCAATCCAGGGCCCCCCCCCCCCTCTGTACAAAGTCCAGGCACTCCATCTGTACCAAAATCCAGGCCCCCTTCTGTATCAATCCAGGGCCCCCCCTCTGTCCCAAATCCAAGGGACACCTCTGTCCCAAATCCAGGGCCCCCTTTGTACAAATCCAGGCCACCCCCCCTCTGTACCAAATCCAGGAGCCCCCTGTCCCAGGGGCCCCCCCTGTCCTCCCAAGCAAATTTACTGAAAGTCAGTTAAATCCTGTTCCCTCTGTGGTTTTCCTGTGTTTCTCCCTCTAGTGGTGAGTCAATAGGAACTGCAGAAACTGTCCCTCTAAGTGGTGAGGCAATAGGAAATGCAGAGACTCTCCCTCAGTGGTGAGTCAATAGGAGTGCCAGAGCCTATCCCTTAGGGTGCGTCCATAGGAACTGCAGTGACCAAACACACAACGGGAACAACAGGGACGCACACTTAGGGGTTTTATTATGAAGGATATAGATTATTTATTTTTTTGATTGGCTTGAAAAAGGCAAATTCGTTCTTTCATTTTAGCTAAAATAAGGAATCGGTGGGAAGCGTTACTGCATATCGGCAATATCAGGATTATATTTTTTTTCCCATCAAGGGTACAACTTCTTATATGATATTTCGAGGTTTACGGGGCTAGGCCCACTTAGCGCGTTTTTCACAAAAAAATGGAAATCGAGGAAAGTTTGAAACTTCCACGATTTCCGATGCGAATGCGATTGCGCGTCTGTTCGCGTTTTGGAACGCATGCGTTCAGCTTTGTGTGTGGGTAAAGCATGCATTTCCATAATGGCACAAATGGCGAAAAAGCATGCACAAAACGCCACAAAATTTCGCGCAACACAATCGCGTGCAATTAACGCTTTGGATTTGTGTGGTGATTCCTTGTGCGTTGCAGTGTTGCCTCAGCCTAAGGGTCAGGTCATGAAAACCAATTAGTTATGGTCGTAAATGCCAAACATATACCTCCCAACCCCCAACACAGACACAGGTACATACTCTTACACAAATTTATCTTCACTTACTGGTTGTTAAGGGTATGTCCAACTCTATTAAAAAACTTTTAAGTATTCCCCAAAAGCTAGGTTCACATTTTGAGAATCTGGTCTCTGTCTAACTATTTAATGCTTTGCTTCAGTGTTATGGCCAGTTTAAGACACAAAATATTATACCTGACACCCGATCGCTGCTACCTGACACCCGATACATGACACCTGATACCGACACTAAACATTGATACCCGATACTTGACACCTGATACCCAATACCTGACATCTGATACTGACACCTGATACCCGATATTGACACTTGATAACCGATACCTGATGCCTTGATTACCCGATACCTGATGCATGTACCAGACCAACATGCGTACGAGACCTGAGTACCCAATACGGATGCCTGTATACTGGACACCTGATACCTGACACTTGATACCCGACCTGATCCTGCACCTGATCCCCGATACCGACACCTGATGATGTCCCTAAAATAGGTTCTCATTCATCCAGGTCATGGGATATCGTTTGTATTCCAATAATCAATGGACTTGAAAGGCTTTCGTTCTTGAAGATGTTTGGCGAGGTCATCCGGACTGGCTTTTAATTCGGAATGATTGACAAGAATCGTGGCAATTATGTTACCCTGGAAATTCCATTATCAGAATTTGATCAGCTGTGTTCTCATAGACAGCATGATATAGGTCTGTCTATTCTGCAGTGCTAATTTTAGATTTACAGCACCGTTTAATTTTGAATCGTGTTATTTTTCAAAAATTCTTAAAGATTTTGAAGGGTGAACCAGCCACAATTTGTGTGATGTGGAGCATTTCAGGAACACAGAGGTATAAACAGCACACCACCCCCCCCCGGGAATAATTGGGAACACCACTACCAACGACAATAAGGATGGACAACACCAGACAAGGTGTAAGTCTTTTAATTAAAGTATATTGGTATCATTATTAACTGGATTTAAGGGTATGATCCTGGATTTACTTAGAAGTTGTATCGGTTTATTCTCTCCCTTTCTAAATACCGACTGCATGGAAACATGCGCAAACCAAGAACCAAGAAACATTCTCTTTTGAAAAACTGATTGCACTTATTTTTGCAGCCACCAGCATTACTGACATCCTGATGCAAACAATAACAAAAAGTCAGCTGATTTAATCTTTGTTGTTTTTGGTTTTGTTGTATTCTATGTGTATATTTGTAGAAAAAAGATAAAGTTTCTCAATGTACTGTTGTGTTTGT
>JAACNH010002352.1:0-41309 GCA_019447015.1 Hymenochirus boettgeri
TCATGACGAATAATATGAAGGTATAAATGAGGAATATTCCTCTGTATTCAACTATGAGAATCCTAGTCCTTATAGCAGGGACTGTAATAATATGAAGGGTATAAATGAGGTATTCACTCTGTACACTATAGAGAATCCTAGTCCTTATAGCAGGGACTGTAATATATGAAGGGTATAAATGAGGAATTTCACTCTGTATCACTATAGAGTCCTAGTCCTTATAGCGGGACTGTAATAATAGAAGGGTATAAATGAGGAATATTCACTCTGTATCACTATAGAGAATCCAGTCCTTAGCAGGACTGTAATAATATGAAGGGTAATAAATGAGAAATCACTCTGTATACTATAGAGAATCCTAGTCCTTAATCAGGGACATAAATATGAAGGGTATAAATGAGGAAATTCACTCTGTATACACTATAGAGAATCCTAGTCCTTAAGCAGGGACTGTAATAATAGAAGGGTATAAATGAGGAATATTCACTCTGTATACACTATAGAGAATCCTAGTCCTTATAGCGGGGACTGTATAATATGAAGGGTATAAATGAGGAAATTCACTCTGTATACACTATAGAGAATCCTAGTCCTTATAGCGGGACTGTAATAATATGAAGGGTAATAATGAGAATATTCACCTGTATACACTATAGAGAATCCTAGTCCTTATAGCAGGGACTGTAATAATAGAGGGTAATAATGAGGATATTCACTCTGTATACACTATAGAGAATCCTAGTCCTTATAGCAGGGACTGTAATAATATGAAGGGTATAAATGAGGAAATATTCACTCTGTATACACTATAGAGAATCCTAGTCCTTATAGCAGGGACTGTAATAATATGAAGGGTATAAATGAGGAATATTCACTCTGTATACACTATAGAGAATCCTAGTCCTTATAGCGGGGACTGTAATAATAGAAGGTATAATGAGGAATATTCACTCTGTATACACTATAGAGAATCCTAGTCCTTAAGCGGACTGTAAAATATGAAGGGTATAAATGAGAATATTCACTCTGTATACACTATAGAGAATCCTAGTCCTTATAGCAGGACTGTAATAATATGAAGGTATAAATGAGGAATTCACTCTGTATCACATAGAGAATCCTAGTCCTTATACGGGACGTAATAATATAAGGGTAATGAGGAATATTCACTCTGTATACACTAAGAGAATCCTAGTCCTTATAGCAGGGACTGTAATAATATGAAGGGTAAAGGAGGAATATTCACTCTGTATCACTATAGAGAATCCTAGTCCTTATAGCGGGACGTTAATATATGAAGGGTATAAATGAGGATATTCACTCTGTATCACTATAGAGAATCCTAGTCCTTATAGCAGGACTGTAATAATAGAAGGGTATAAATGAGAAATATCACCTGTATACTATGAGAATCCTAGTCCTTATACAGGGACTATAATATGAAGGGTATAAATGAGAATATTCACTCTGTATACACTATAGAGAATCCTAGTCCTTATAGCAGGGACTGTAATAATATGAAGGGTATAAATGAGGAATATTCACTCTGTATACACTATAGAGAATCCTAGTCCTTATAGCGGGACTGTAAATAAAGAAGGGTATAAATGAGGAATATTCACTCTGTATACACTATAGAGAATCCTAGTCCTTATAGCAGGGACTTGATATATGAAGGGTATAAATGAGAAATATCACTCTGTATAAACTTAGAGAATCCTAGTCCTTATAGCAGGGACTGTAATAATATGAAGGGTATAAATGGAGAAATATTCACCTGTATCCACTAAGAGAATCCTAGTCCTTATAGCAGGGACTGTAATAATATGAAGGGTATAAATGAGGAATATTCACTCTGTATACACTATAGAGAATCCTAGTCCTTATAGCAGGACTGTAATAATATGAAGGGTATAAATGAGGAATATTCACTCTGTATACACTATAGAGAATCCTAGTCCTTATAGCAGGGACTGTAATAATATGAAGGGTATAAATGAGGAATATTCACTCTGTATACACTATAGAGAATCCTAGTCCTTTTAGCAGGACTGTAATAATATGAAGGGTATAAATGAGGAATATTCACTCTGATACACTATAGAGAATCCTAGTCCTTTAGCAGGACTGTAATAATATGAAGGGTATAAATGAGGAATATCACTCTGTATACACTATAGAGAATCCTAGTCCTTATAGCAGGGACTGTAAATATGAAGGATATATGAGGATATTCACTCTGTATCACTATAGAGAATCCTAGTCCTTATGAGGGACGTAAATAATAGAAGGGTATAAATGAGGAATATTCACTCTGTATACACTATAGAGAATCCTAGTCCTTATAGCAGGGACTGTAATAATATGAAGGTATAAATGAGGAATATTCACTCTGTATCACTATAGAGAATCCTAGTCCTTATAGCAGGGGACTGTAATAATTGAAGGGTATAAATGAGGATATTCACTCTGTATACACTATAGAGAATCTAGTCCTTATAGGGGACTGTAATAATATGAAGGGTATAATGAGAAATTCACTCTGTATACTATAGAGATCCTATCCTTTATCAGGACTAATAATATAAGGGTATAAATGAGGAATATTCACTCTGTATACACTATAGAGAATCCTAGTCCTTATAGCAGGGACTGTAATAATGAAGTGATAAATGAGGAATATTCACTCTGTATACACTATAGAGAATCCTAGTCCTTATAGCGGGACTGTAATAATATGAAGGGTATAAATAAGAATATTCACTCTGTATACACTATAGAGAATCCTAGTCCTTTAGCAGGGACTGTAATATATGAAGGGTATAAATGAGGAAATATTCACCTGTATACACTATAGAGAATCCTAGTCCTTATAGCAGGGACTGTAATAATAGAAGGGATAAAATGAGGAAATATTCACTCTGTATACACTATAGAGAATCCTAGTCCTTATAGCAGGGACTGTATATAATGAAGGGTATAAATGAGGATATTCACTCTGTATACACTATAGAGAATCCTAGTCCTTATAGCAGGGACTGTAATATATGAAGTATAAATGAGGAATATTCACTCTGTATACCTATAGAGAATCCTAGTCCTTATAGCGGACTGTATAATATAAGGGTATAATGAGGAATTTCACTCTGTATACACTATAGAGAATCCTAGTCCTTATAGCAGGGGACTGTAATAATATGAAGGGTATAAATGAGGAATTCACTCTGTATACACTAAGAGAATCCTAGTCCTTATAGCAGGGACTGTAATAATATGAAGGTATAAATGAGGAATATTCACTCTGTATATCACTATAGAGAATCCTAGTCCTTATAGGGGACTGTAATATAGAAGGGTATAAATGAGGAATATTCACTCTGTATACACTATAGAGAATCCTAGTCCTTATAGCAGGGACTGTAATAATATGAAGGGTATAAATGAGGAATATTCACTCTGTATCACTAATAGAAATCCTAGTCCTTATAGGGACTGTAATAATATGAAGGGTATAAATGAGGAATATTCACTCTGTATACACTATAGAGAATCCTAGTCCTTATAGCAGGGACTGTAATAATATGAAGGGTATAAATAGGAATATTCACTTGTATACACTATAAGAATCCTAGTCTCTATAGCAGGGACTGTAATAATATAAGGGTATAAATAGAAATATTCACTCTGTATACACTATAGAGAATCCTAGTCCTTATAGCAGGGACTGTAATAATATGAAGGGTATAAATGAGGAATTTCACTCTGTATACACTATAGAGAATCCTAGTCCTTATAGCAGGACTGTAATAATAGAAGGGTATAAATGAGGAATATTCACTCTGTATCTATAGAGAATCCTAGTCCTTATAGCAGGACTGTAATAATATGAAGGGTATAAATAGAGAATATTCACTGTATACTATAGAGAATCCTAGTCCTTATACGGACTAATAATATGAAGGGTATAAATAGGAATATTCACTCTGTATACACTATGGAGAATCTAGTCCTTATAGCAGGGACTGTAATAATATGAAGGGTATAAAGGAGGAATATTCACTCTGTATACATACATAAGAGAATCCTAGTCCTTATAGCGGGACTGTAATATATGAAGGGTATAAATGAGGAATATTCACTCTGTATCACTATAGAGAATCCTAGTCCTTATAGCAGGGACTGTAATAATATGAAGGGTATAAATGAGGAATATTCACTCTGTATCACTATAGAGAATCCTAGTCCTTATAGCAGGGACTGTAATAATATGAAGGGTATAAAGAGGAATATTCACTCGTATACACATAAGAGAATCCTAGTCCTTTAGGCGGGGACTGTATAATATGAAGGTATAAATGAGGAATATTCACTCTGTATACACTAAGAGAATCTATCCTTATAGCGGGACGTAAATATGAAGGATATAATGAGGAATATTCACTCTGTATACACTATAGAAATCCTAGTCCTTATAGCGGGACTGTAATAATATGAAGGGTATAAATGAGGAATATTCACTCTGTATACACTATAGAGAATCCTAGTCTTATAGCAGGGACTGTAATAATAATGAAGGTATAAATGAGATATTCATTCTGTATACTATAGAGAATCCGTCCTTATAGCGACTGAAATAATATGAAGGGTATAAATGAGGATATTCATTGTATATATAGAGAATACCTATTTATAGCCTTCTTATTATAAGTTGTAAGTATAAGGATATGTCCCTAATAGTGTTAAGAGAATATTCCATTTATACCTTCATATTAATAAATCCCTGTATAGGCTAGGATTATTCTATAGTGTTATACAGTGGAATATTCCTCATTTATATCCTGTATAATATACAGTTGGTATAGGGACAGGATATCTCATAGTGTATACAGAGTGAATATTCCTCATGTAATATCCTTATATTTATAGAGTCGGCTATAAGGATAGGATTCTCTAAAGGGAAATACGAGTAAGTCCTCTTTATCCTGCTTTATAGCCTGTATAAGGACTATGATTCCTATGTGTAATACAGAGTGAAATATCCTCATTAAAGACGTTTGTGTTATGGTTTTTTTTTCATTAGCGTCCTGTAGAGGACAAGGATTCTTATATGATAAGAGGAATATTCACTCTATCACTATAGAGAATCCTAGTCCTATAGCAGGACTGTAATAATATAAGGGTATAAATGAGGATATTCACCTGTATACACTATAGAGAATCCTAGTCCTTATAGCAGGGACTGTAATAATATGAAGGGTATAAATGAGGAATATCACTCTGTATACAATAGAGAATCCTAGTCCTTATAGGGACTGTAATAATAGAAGGGTAAAATGAGGATATCATCACTCTGTATACACTATAGAGAATCCTAGTCCTTATAGCGGGGACTGTAATAATATGAAGGGTTAAATGAGGAATATTCATCTGTATACATATAGAGAAATCTAGTCCTTATAGGCGGGACTGTAATAATAGAAGGGTATAAATGAGGAATATTACTCTGTATACACTATAAAGAATCCTAGCCTTACAGGGACTGTAATAATAGAAGGGTATAAATGAGGAATATTCACTCGTATACATATAGAGAATCTAGTCCTTATACGAGGGACTGTAATAATAGAAGGTATAAATGAGGAATATTACTCTGTATACACTATAGAGAATCCTAGTCCTTATAGCAGGACTGTAATAATATGAAGGTATAAATGAAGGAATATTCACTCTGTATCACTATAGATATTCTAGTCCTTAGCAGGGGACTGTAATAATATGAAGGGTATAAATGAGGAATATTCACTCTGTATACACTATAGAGAATCCTAGTTCCTATAGCAGGGACTGTAATAATATGAAGGGTATAAATGAGGAATATTACTCTGTATACACTATAGAGAATCCTAGTCCTTATAGCAGGACTGTAATAATAGAAGGGTATAATGAGGAATATTCACTCTGTATACACTATAGAGAATCCTAGTCCTTATAGCGGGACTGTAATAATGAAGGGTATAAATGAGGAATATTCACTTGTATACACTATAGAGAATCCTAGTCCTTATAGCAGGGACTGTATAATATGAAGGGTATAAATGAGGAATATTCACTCTGTATACACTATAGAGAATCCTAGTCCTTATAGCAGGACTGTAATATATAGAAGGGTATAATGAGGAATATTCACTCGTATACACTATAGGAATCCAGTCCTTATAGCAGGGGACTGTATAATAATGAAGGGTATAAATGGAATATTCACTCTTGTATTCACTATAGAGAATCCTAGTCCTTATAGCAGGGACTGTAATAATAAAGGGTATAATGAGGAATATTCACCTATATACACTATAGAGAATCCTAGTCCTATAGCAGGGACTGTAATAATATGAAGGGTATAAATGAGGAAATTCACTCTGTATACACTATAGAGAATCCTAGTCCTTATAGCGGGGACTGTAATAATATGAAGGTATAAATGAGAATTTCACTCGTATACACTATAAGAATCCTAGATCCTAGTCCATATAGCGGGACTGTAATATATGAAGGGTATAAATGAGGAATATTATTGTATACATATAGAGAATCCTAGTCCTTATAGCAGGACTGTAATAATAAAGTTAAATGAGAGGATATTCACTCTTGTATCACTAGAGAATCCTAGTCCTTATAGCGGCGAATAATAAAGGGTATAAATGAGGAATATTCCTCTGTTACACTTAAGAGAATCCTAGTCCTTATAGGCAGGACTGTAATAATATGAAGGGTATAAATGAGGATATTCACTCTTGTATCACTAATAGAATCTCGTCCTTATAGCAGGGACTGTAATAATATGAAGGGTATAAATGAGGAATATCACTCGTATACACTATAGAGAATCCTAGTCCTTATAGCAGGGACGTAATATATGAAGGGTATAAATGAGGATATTCACCTGTATACACTATAGAGAATCCTAGTCCTATAGCGGACTTGTAATAATATGAAGGTTATAAATGAGGAATATTCACTCTGTATACACTATAGAGAATCCTAGTCTTATAGCGGGACTGTAATAATAGGTATAAATGAGGATATTCACTCTGTATACACTATAGAGAATCCTAGTCTTATAGCGGGACTGTAATAATAGAAGGGTATAAATGAGGAATATTCACTGTATAAATGAGGAATATTCACTCTGTATACACTATAGAGAATCCTAGCCCTTATAGCACGGAATGTAATAATATGAAGGATATAAATGAGGAATATTCACTCTGTATACACTATAGAGAATTCTAGTTCTTGTAGCAGGGACTGTATTAATATGAAGGGTATAAATGAGGAATATTCACTCAGTATACACTATAGAGAATCCTATTCCTTATAGCAGGGACTGTAATATTATGAAGGGTATAAATGAGGAATATTCACTCTGTATACACTATAGAGAATCCTAGTCCTTATAGCAGGGACTGTAATAATATGAATGGTATAAATGAGGGATATTCACTTTGTATTTACTATAGAGAATCGTAGTCCTTATAGTAGGGACTGTAATAATACAAAGGGTATAAATGAGGATATCTCTCATTTATACCCTTCTATATTACAGTCCCGCTATAAGGACTAGGATCTCTATAGGGATATACAGAGTGAATTCCCTCATTTATAACCCTTCATATTATTACAGTCCCCGCTATAAGGACTAGGATTCTCTATAGGTATACAGAGTGAATATTCCTCATTATACCCTTCATATTATTACAGTCCCGCTATAAGGACTAGGATTCTCTATAGTGTATACAGAGTGAATATCCCTCATTTATACCCTCATATTATTACGTCCCGCTATAAGGACTAGGATTCTCTATAGTGTTACAGAGTGATATTCCTCATTTATACCCTTCATATTATTACAGTCCCTCTAAAGGACTAGGATTCTCTATAGTGTATACAGAGTGAATATCCTCATTTATACCCTTCATATTATTACAGTCCCTGCTATAAGGACTAGGATTCTCTATAGTGTATACAGAGTGAATATTCCTCATTTATACCTCATATTATACAGTCCCTGCTATAAGGACTAGGATTCTCTATAGTGTATACAGAGTGAATATCCTCATTTAACCCTTCATATTATTACAGTCCCTATAAGACTAGGATTCTCTATAGTGTATACAGAGTGAATATCCTCATTTATACCCTTCATATTATTACAGTCCCTGCTATAAGGACTAGGATTCTCTATAGGTATACAGAGTGAATATCCTCATTTATACCCTTCATATTATTACAGTCCCCGCTATAAGGACTAGGATTCTCATAGTGTATACAGAGTGAATATTCCTCATTTATACCCTTCATATTATTACAGTCCCTGCTATAAGACTAGGATTCTCTATAGGTATACAGAGTGAATATCCCTCATTTATACCCTTCATATTATTACAGTCCCTGCTATAAGGACTAGGATTCTCTATAGTGTATACAGAGTGAATATTCCTCATTTATAACCCTTCATATTATTACAGTCCCTGCTATAAGGACTAGGATTCTCTATAGTGTATACAGAGTGAATATCCTCATTTATACCCTTCATATTATTACAGTCCCTGCTATAAGGACTAGGATTCTCTATAGGTACAGAGTAATATTCCTCATTTATACCCTTCATATTATTACAGTCCCTGCTATAAGGACTAGGATTCTCTATAGTGTATACAGAGTGAATATCCCTCATTATACCCTTCATTTATTACAGTCCCGCTATAAGGACTAGGATTCTCTATAGTGTATAAGAGTGAATATTCCTCATTTATCCCTTCATATTATTACAGTCCCTGCTATAAGGACTAGGATTCTCTATAGTGTATGCAGAGTGAATATCCCTCATTTATACACTTCATATTATTACAGTCCCCGCTATAGGACTAGGATTCTCTATAGGTATACAGAGTGAATATTCCTCATTTATACCCTTCATATTATTACAGTCCCCGCTATAAGGACTAGGATTCTCTATAGGTATACAGAGTGAATATCCCTCATTTATATACCCTTCATATTATTACAGTCCCCGCTATAAGGACTAGGATTCTCTATAGTGTATACAGAGTGAATATTCCTCATTTATCCCCTTCATATTATTACAGTCCCTGCTATAAGGACTAGGATTCTCTATAGGTATACAGAGTGAATATTCCTCATTTATACCCTTCATATTATTACAGTCCGCTATAAGGACTAGGATTCTCTATAGGTATACAGAGTGAATATCCTCATTTATACCCTTCATATATTACAGTCCTGCTATAGGACTAGGATTCTCTATAGTATACAGAGTGAATATTCCTCATTTATACCCTTCATATTATTACAGTCCCTGCTATAAGGACTAGGATTCTCTATAGTGTATACAGAGTGAATATCCCTCTTTATACCCTTCATATTATTACAGCCTCCGCTATAAGGACTAGGATTCTCTATAGGTATACAGAGTGAATTCCTCATTTATACCCTATATTATTACAGTCCCCGCTATAAGGACTAGGATTCTCTATAGTATACAGAGTGAATATCCCTCTTATACCCTTCATATTATTACAGTCCCCGCTATAGGACTAGGATTCTCTATAGTGTATACAGAGTGAATATCCTCATTTATACCCTTCATATATTACAGTCCCCTGCTATAAGGACTAGGATTCTCTATAGGTATACAGAGTGAATATTCCTCATTTATACCCTTCATATTATTACAGTCCCGCTATAAGGACTAGGATTCTCTATGGTATACAGAGTGAATATTCCTCATTTATACCCTCTATTATTACATTCCCCGCTATAAGGACTAGGATTCTCTATAGGTATACAGAGTGAATATCCCTCATTTATACCCTTCTATTATTACAGTCCCCGCTATAAGGACTAGGATTCTCTATAGTGTATACGAGTGAATATCCCTCATTTATACCCTTCATATTATTACAGTCCCCGCTATAAGGACTAGGATCTCTATAGGAATACAGAGTGAATATCCCTCATTTATACCCTTCATATTATTACAGTCCCGCTATAAGGACTAGATTCTCTATAGTGATACAGAGTGAATATTCCTCATTTATACCCTTCATATTATTACAGTCCCTGCTATAAGGACTAGGATTCTCTATAGTGTATACAGAGTGAATATCCCTCATTTATACCCTTCATTTATTACACGTCCGCTATAAGGACTAGGATTCTCTATAGTGTATACAGAGTGAATATTCCTCATTTATCCCTTCATTTATTACAGTCCCTGCTATAAGGACTAGGATTCTCTATAGGTTACAGAGTGATATTCCTCATTTATACCCTTCATATTATTACAGTCCCCGCTATAAGGACTAGGATTCTCTATAGGTATACAGAGTGAATATCCCTCATTTATACCCTTCTTTATTATACAGTCCCGCTATAAGGACTAGGATTCTCTATAGTGTATACAGAGTGAATACCCTCATTTATACCCTTCATATTATTACAGTCCCGCTATAAGGACTAGATTCTCTATAGTGTATACAGAGTGAATATTCCTCATTTATACCCTTCATATTATTACAGTCCCTGCTATAAGGACTAGGATCTCTATATGTATACAGAGTGAATATTCCTCATTTATACCCTTCATATTATTACAGTCCCTGCTATAAGGACTAGGATTCTCTATAGTTATATACAGAGTGAATATCCTCATTTATACCCTTCATATTATTACAGTCCCCTGCTATAAGGACTAGGATTCTCTTATATGTATACAGAGTGAATATTCCTCATTTATACCCTTCATTTATTCAGTCCCCGCTATAAGGACTAGGATTCTCTATAGGTATACAGAGTGAATATCCTCATTTATACCCTTCATATATTACAGTCCCCTGCTATAAGGACTAGGATTCTCTATAGTGTATCCAGAGTGAATTCCTCATTTATACCCTTCTATTATTACAGTCCCTGCTATAAGGACTAGGATTCTCTATAGGTATACAAGTGAATATTCCTCATTTATACCCTTCATATTATTACAGTCCCCGCTATAAGGACTAGGATTCTCTATAGGTATACAGAGTGAATATCCCTCATTTATACCCTTCATATATACGTCCCGCTATAAGGACTAGGATTCTCTTATGTATACAGAGTGAATATCCCTCTTTATACCCTTCATATTATTACAGTCCCCGCTATAAGGACTAGGATTCTCTATGTGTATACAAGTGAATATCCCTCATTTATACCCTTCATATTATTACAGTCCCGCTTAAGGACTAGGATTCTCTATAGTGTATACAGAGTGAATATCCCTCATTTATACCCTTCATATTATTACAGTCCCTGCTATAAGGACTAGATTCTCTTAGTGTATACAATGAATATTCCTCATTTATACCCTTCATATTATTACAGTCCCTGCTATAAGGACTAGGATTCTCTATAGGTATACAGAGTGAATATTCCTCATTTATACCCTTCATATTATTACAGTCCCTGCTATAAGGACAGGATTCTCTATAGTGTAATCAGAGTGAATATTCCTCATTTATACCCTTCATATTATTACAGTCCCTGCTATAAGGACTAGGATTCTCTATAGTGTATACAGAGTGAATATCCCTCATTTATACCCTTCATATTATTACAGTCCTGCTATAAGGACTAGGATTCTCTATAGTGTATACAGAGTGAATATTCCTCATTTATACCCTTCATATTATACTCCCGCTATAAGACTAGGATTCTCTATAGTGTATACAGAGTGAATATCCCTCATTTATACCCTCTATATTACAGTCCCTGCATAGACTAGGATTCTCTATAGGTATACAGAGTGAATATTCCTCATTTTAACCCTTCATATTATTACAGTCCCTGCTATAAGGACTAGGATTCTCTATAGTGTATACAGAGTGAATATTCCTCATTTATACCCTTCATATTATATACGTCCCTGCTATAAGGACTAGGATTCTCTATAGTGTAATAGAGTGAATATCCCTCATTTAATCCCTTCATATTATTACAGTCCCTGCTATAAAGGCTAGGATTCTCTATAGGTATACAGGTGAATATCCTCATTTATACCCTTCATATTATTACAGTCCCCGCTATAAGGACTAGGATCTCTATAGTGTATACAGAGTGAATATTCCTCATTTATACCCTTCATATTATTACAGTCCCCGCTATAAGGACTAGGATTCTCTATAGTGTATACAGAGTGAATATTCCTCATTTATACCCTTCATATTATTACAGTCCCTGCTATAGGGACTAGGATTCTCTATAGTGTATACAGAGTGAATATCCTCATTTATACCCTTCATATTATTACAGTCCCTGCTATAAGGACTAGGATTCTCTATAGTGTATACAGAGTGAATATTCCTCATTTATACCCTTCATATTATTACAGTCCCTGCTATAAGGACTAGGATTCTCTATAGGTATACAGAGTGAATATTCCTCATTTATACCCTTCATATTATTACAGTCCCTGCTATAAGGACTAGGATTCTCTATAGTGTATACAGAGTGAATATCCCTCATTTATACCTTCATATTATTACAGTCCCTGCTATAAGGACTAGGATTCTCTATAGTGTAATACAGAGTGAATTCCTCATTTATACCCTTCATATTATTACAGTCCCGCTATAAGGACTAGGATTCTCTATAGGTATACAGAGTGAATATTCCTCATTTATACCTTTCATATTATTACAGTCCCGCTATAAGGACTAGGATTCTCTATAGGTTACAGAGTGAATATCCCCATTTATACCCTTCATATTATTACAGTCCCCGCTAAGATAGGTCTAGATTCTCTATAGGTATACAGAGTGAATATCCCTCATTTATACCCTTCATATTATTACATCCCGCTATAGGACTAGGATTCTCTATAGGTTACAGAGTGAATATTCCTCATTTATACCCTTCATATTATTACAGTCCCTGCTATAAGGACTAGGATTCTCTATAGGTATACAGAGTGAATATTCCTCATTTATACCCTTCATATTATTACAGTCCCTGCTATAAGGACTAGGATTCTCTATAGGTATACAGAGTGAATATCCTCATTTATACCCTTTATTATTACAGTCCCTGCTATAAGGACTAGATTCTCTATAGTGTATACAGATTGAATATTCCTCATTTATACCCTTCATATTATTACAGCCCTGCTATAAGGACAGGATTCTCTATAGTGTATACAGAGTGAATATCCCTCATTTATACCCTTCTATTATTAGTCCCGCTATAAGGACTAGGATTCTCTATAGTGAATACAGAGTAATATCCCTCATTTATACCCTTCATATTATACAGTCCCCGCTATAAAGGCTAGGATTCTCTATAGGTATACAGAGTGAATATTCCTCATTTATACCCTTCATATTATTACAGTCCCGCTATAAGGACTAGGATTCTCTATAGGTAACAGAGTGAATATCCCTCATTTATACCCTTCATATATTACATTCCCTGCTATAAGGACTAGGATTCTCTATAGGTATACAGAGTGAATATCCCTCATTTATACCCTTCATATTATTACAGTCCCTGCTATAAGACTAGGATTCTCTATAGTGATACAGATGAATATTCCTCATTTATACCCTTCATATTATTACAGTCCCTGCTATAAGGACTAGGATTCTCTAAGTGTATACAGAGTGAATATTCCTCATTTATACCCTTCATATTATTACAGTCCCCTGCTATAAGGACTAGGATTCTCTATAGTGTATACAGAGTGAATATCCCTCATTTATCCCCTTCATATTATACAGTCCCTGCTATAAGGACTAGGATTCTCTATAGGTATACAGAGTGAATATTCCTCATTTATACCCTTCATATTATTACAGTCCCCGCTATAAGGACTAGGATTCTCTATAGGTATACAGAGTGAATATTCCTCATTTATACCCTTCATATTATTACAGTCCCGCTATAAGGACTAGGATTCTCTATAGGTATACAGAGTGAATATCCCTCATTTATACCCTTCATATATTACAGTCCCTGCTATAAGGACTAGGATTCTCTATAGTGTATACAGATGGAATATTCCTCATTTATACCCTTCATATTTTACAGTCCCTGCTATAAGGACTAGGATTCTCTATAGTGTATACGAGTGAATACCCTCATTTATACCCTTCATATTATTACAGTCCCGCTATAAGGACTAGGATTCTCTATAGGTATACAGAGTGAATATTCCTCATTTATACCCTTCATATATTACAGTCCCTGCTATAAGGACTAGGATTCTCAACAATTATAGAGTTAAAGAGTGAATATCCCTCATTTATACCCTTCATATTATTACAGTCCCTGCTATAGGACTAGGATTCTCTATAGTGTATACAGAGTGAATATCCCTCATTTATACCCTTCATATTATTACAGTCCCTGCTATAAGGACTAGGATTCTCTATAGTATACAGAGTGAATATTCCTCATTTATACCCTTCATATTATTACAGTCCCGCTATAGGACTAGATTCTCTATAGGTATACAGAGTGAATATCCCTCATTTATACCCTTCATATTATTACAGTCCCGGCTATAAGGACTAGGATTCTCTATAGCGTATACAGAGTGAATATCCTCATTTATCCCCTTCATATTATTACAGTCCCTGCTATAAGGACTAGGATTCTCTATAGGTATACAGAGTGAATATTCCTCATTTAACCCTTCATATTATTACAGTCCCTGCTATAAGGACTAGGATTCTCTATAGGTAAAACAGTGAATACCCTCATTTATACCCTTCTTTATTTACAGTCCCGCTATAAGGCTAGGTTCTCTATGAGATACAAGTGAATATTCCTCATTTATACCCTTATTATTACAGTCCCGCTATAAGGACTAGGATCTCTATAGTGTATACAGAGTGAATATCCCTCATTTATACCCTCATATTATTACAGTCCCCGCTATAAGGACTAGGATTCTCTATAGGTATACAGAGTGAATATCCTCATTTATACCCTTCATATTATTACAGTCCCCGCTATAAGGACTAGGATTCTCTATAGTGTAACAGAGTGAATATCCCTCATTTATACCCTTCATATTATTACAGTCCCCTGCTATAAGGACTAGGATTCTCTATAGTGTATACAGAGTGAATATCCTCATTTATACCCTTCATATTATTACAGTCCCTGCTATAAGGACTAGGATTCTCTATAGTGTATACAGAGTGAATTTCCTCATTTATCCCCTTCATATTATTACAGTCCCTGCTATAGGACTAGGATTCTCTATAGGTATACAGAGTGTATTCCTCATTTATACCCTTCATATTATACAGTCCCCTGCTATAAGGACTAGGATTCTCTATAGTGTATACAGAGTGATATTCCTCATTTATACCCTTCATATTATTACAGTCCCTGCTATAAGGACTAGGATCTCTATAGGTATACATATGAATATCCCTCATTTATACCCTTCATATTATTACAGTCCCTGCTATAAGACTAGATTCTCTATAGTGTATACAGAGTGAATATTCCCATTTATACCCTTCATATTTTACAGTCCCTGCTATAAGGACTAGGATTCTCTATAGTGTATACAGAGTGAATATCCCTCATTTATACCCTTCATATTATTACAGTCCCTGCTATAAGGACTAGGATTCTCTATAGGTATACAGAGTGAATATTCCTCATTTATACCCTTCATATTATTACAGTCCCCTGCATAAGGACTAGGATTCTCTATAGTGTATACAGAGTGAATATCCCTCATTTATACCCTTCATTTTATTACAGTCCCTGCTATAAGGACTAGGATTCTCTATAGTGTATACAGAGTGAATATTCCTCATTTATACCCTTCATATTATTACAGTCCCCGCTATAAGGACTAGGATTCTCTATAGTGTATACAGAGTGAATACCTCATTTATACCCTTCATATTATTACAGTCCCTGCTAAAAGGACTAGGATTCTCTATAGGTATACAGAGTGAATATTCCTCATTTATACCCTCATATTATTACAGCCCCGCTATAGGACTAGGATTCTCTATAGGTATACAGAGTGAATATTCCTCATTTATACCCTTCATATTATTACAGTCCCCTACTAAGGACTAGATCTTCCTATAGGTTACAGAGTGAATATCCCTCATTTATACCCTTCATATTATTACAGTCCCTCTAAGGACTAGGATTCTCTATAGTGTATACAGAGTGAATATTCCTCATTTATACCCTTCATTATTACAGTCCCTGCTATAAGGACTAGGATTCTCTAAGTGTATACAGAGTGAATATTCCTCATTTATAACCCTTCTATTATTACAGTCCCCGCTATAAGGACTAGGATTCTCTATAGGTATACAGAGTGAATATCCCTCATTATCCCTTCATATTATTACAGTCCCTGCTATAAGGACTAGTTCTCTATAGGGTATACAGAGTGAATATCCTCATTTATCCCCTTCATATTATTACAGTCCCGCTATAAGGACTAGGATTCTCTATAGGTATACAGAGTGAATATTCCTCATTTATACCCTTCATATTATTACAGTCCCCGCTATAAGGACTAGGATTCTCTATAGTATACAGAGTGAATATCCTCATTTATCCCTTCATATTATTACAGTCCCTGCTATAAGGACTAGGATTCTCTTAGAGGTATACAGAGTGAATATCCCTCATTTATACCCTTCATATTATTACAGTCCCCTGCTATAAGGACTAGGATTCTCTATAGGTATACGAGTGAATATCCTCATTTATCCCCTTCATATTATTCAGTCCCTCTATAAGGACTAGGATTCTCTATAGTGTATACAGAGTGAATATCCTCATTTATACCCTTCATATTATTACAGTCCCTGCTATAAGGACTAGGATTCTCTATAGTGTATACAGAGTGAATATCCCTCATTTATCCCTTCTATTATTACAGTCCCTGCTATAAGGACTATTTCTCTATAGGTATACAGAGTGAATATCCTCATTTATACCCTTCATATATTACAGTCCCCTGCTATAAGGACTAGGATTCTCTATAGGTATCCAGAGTGAATATTCCTCATTTATACCCTTCATATTATTACAGTCCCCGCTATAAGGACTAGGATTCTCTATAGGTTACAGAGTAATATTCCTCATTTATACCCTTCATATTATTACAGTCCCGTCATAAGGCTAGGATTCTCTATAGTGTATCAGAGTGATATTCCTCATTTATACCCTTCATATTATTACAGTCCTGCTAAAAGGACTAGGATTCTCTATAGTGTAACAGAGTGAATATTCCTCATTTATACCCTTCATATTATTACAGTCCCTGCTATAAGGCCTAGGATTCTCTATAGTGTATACAGAGTGAATATCCCCATTTATACCCTTAATATTATTACAGTCCCCGCTATAAGGACTAGGATTCTCTATAGGTAACAGAGTGAATATTCCTCATTTATACCCTTCATATTATTACAGTCCCTGCATAAGGACTAGGATTCTCTATAGTGTATACAGAGGTGAATATCCCTCATTTATACCCTTCATATTATTACAGTCCCCGCTATAGGACTAGGATTCTCTATAGGATACAGATGTAATACCCTCATTTATACCCTTAATTTATTACAGTCCCTGCTATAAGGACGTAGATCTCTCAGGTATACGAGTGAATATTCCTCATTTATACCCTTCTATTATTACAGTCCCTGCTATAAGGACTGGATTCTCTATAGGTATACAGAGTAATATCCCTCATTTATACCCTTCATATTATTCCAGTCCCTGCTATAAGGACTAGGATTCTCTATAGTGTATACAGAGTATATTCCTCATTTATACCCTTCATATTATTACATCCCTGCTATAAGGACTAGGATTCTCTATAGTGTATAGAGTGAATATCCCTCATTTATACCCTTCATATTATTACAGTCCCCTGCTATAAGACTAGGATTCTCTATAGGTTACAGAGTGAATATTCCTCATTTATACCCTTCATATTATTACAGTCCCTGCTATAAGGACTAGGATTCTCTATAGTGTATACAGAGTGAATATCCCTCATTTAACCCTTCATATTATTACAGTCCCCTGCTATAAGACTAGGATTCTCTATAGTGTATACAGAGTGAATATCCCTCATTATACCCTTCATATTATACAGTCCCTGCTATAAGACTAGGATTCTCTATAGGTATACAGAGTGAATATTCCTCATTTATACCCTTCATATTATTACAGTCCCCGCTATAAGGACTAGGATTCTCTATAGTGTAACAGAGTGAATATTCCTCATTTATACCCTTCATATTATTACAGTCCCGCTATAAGACTAGATTCTCTATAGGTATACAGAGTGAATATCCCTCATTTATACCCTTCATATATTACAGTCCCTGCTATAAGGACTAGGATTCTCTATAGTGTATCCAGATGAATATTCCTCATTTATACCCTTCATATTATTACAGTCCCCTGCTAGCTATAAGGACTAGGATTCCTCTATAGTGTTATTACAGAGTGAATATCCCTCATTTAAACCTTCAGTATTATTACAGTCCCGCGATAAGGACTAGGATTCTCTATAGTGTATACAGAGTGAATATTTCCTCATATACCCCTTATATTATACAGTCCTGCTATAAGGACTAGATTCTGTATAGTGTATACAGAGTGAATATCCCTCATTTCTAACCTTCAATATTACAAACCGTATAAGGACTCGGATTCTCTATAGTGTATAAGAGTGAATATTCCTCAGTTATACCCTTAATAGTACGACATGTACTGCTATAAGGACTAGGATGAATATAGTGTATACAGAGTGAATATTCCTCATTATATACCTTTATAATTACAGGTCCCTGCTATAAGGACTAGGCGTCTCTATAGGAATACAGAGTGAAATCCCTCATTGATACCCTTCCCATATTATTATCAGACCCGCCCTATAAGAACTAGGATGCTCTATAGTGCTATAAAGCGTGAATATCCTCATTTGTATACCCTTCATATTTATACAGTCCCGCTATAAGGATAGGATTCTCTATAGGGGCATACAGAGGGAATATTCCTCATTTATACCCTTCATATTTATTACAGACCCTGCTATGAAGGACTAGGATTCTCTATAGTTGCATATACAGAGTGAAATTCCTCATTTCATACCTTCATATTATTACAGACCCTGCTATAAGGATAGATTCTCTATGTGTAATACAGAGTGAAGATTCCTAATTTATTACCCTCTATTATTACAGTCCTTTGCTATAAGGACTAGGATTTTTTATATAGATGCTACGAGTGAATCTCCTCATTTAACCCTTCCTATTATACAGTCCCGCTTAAGGGACTAGGATTCTATATAGTGAATACAGAGTGAATATTCCTCATGTATACCCTTCCTATTATTACAGTCCCCGCTTATAGGACAGGATTCTTCTTAGTGTATGTACAGAGTGAATATCCCTCATTTATAACCCTCGTAGTATTACAGTCCCGCTATAAGGATAGGATTCTGTATATGTATACAGAGTGAATATTCCTCATTAAACCTTCATAGTATTACAGTCCCCGTATAAGGACTAGGATTCCTATAGGTATACGAGTGAATATTCCTCATGTATACCCTTCATATTATTTAAGTCCCCGCTATAAGGACGCGGATTATCTATAGTGTATGACAGAGTGAATATCCATCATTTATACCTTCGGATTATTAAGGTCCCGCTATAAGGACTAGGAGTCTGTAAGTGTTACAGAGGAATATTCCTCATTTAAAACCTTAATATATTACAGTCCACGTATACGGAATAGGGATTTCCCACCCCCCATAGAGAATACAGAGTGAATATTCCTCATTTATACCCTTCATATTATTACAGTCCCCGGCCTATAAGACTAAGAGGGGGTTCGGTAGGTGCCCAGATTCTCTAAGTGGAATACAGAGGAATATTTCCTCATTATTACCCTTCGTATCGTACAGGGTCCCTGCTATAAGGACTAGGATTCTCTATAGTGTATACAGAGTGGAATATTCCCATTGATTTACCCTTCATATTATTACAGTCCGCTATAAGGACTAGGATTATGTATAGTGTATACAGAAGTGAATATCCTCATTTAAACACTCATATATTACCAGTCCCCGCTATAAGGACTCGGATTCTCCTATAGAGAAGTACAGAGTGAATATTCCTCATTTACAACCTTCATAATTATTACAGGTCCGCTATAAGGACTAGGGATTCCTATCGTGATACAAAGTGAATATTCCTTATTTTTATACCCTTATATAATTACAGTCTGCTATTAAGGACTAGGATTCCATAGTGAATACGATTTTGCGAGTGATACCCCTCTTTATACCCTTTATTATTACAGTCCTTGCTATAAGGACTAGGATTCTCTATAGAAGAATACAGAGTGAATATTCCTCATTTATACCCTTAATATTATACAGTCCCGCTAAAGGGAATTGGATTCTTATAGTGTATACAGAGTGAATATCCCTATTTAGACCTTCAATTATTACATCCTGCTATAGGACTAGGAGTCTCTATAAGTGCTATACAGAGTGAAATTCCTCTATACTTTCATATTATACAGTCCCGCTATAAGGACTAGGGATTTCTATAGTGAATACAGAGTGAATGCCGCATTAGTACCCTTCATTATTATACAGTCCCTGCTTAGGACTAGGATTTCTATAGTTACTATAGAGTGAATATTCACATTTCTACCTTTCATATTATTACAGTCCCTGCTATAAGGACTAGGATCTCTATAGTGAATACAGAGTGAATACCCCATTTATACCCTTCCTATTATTACAGTCCACGCGATAAGGACTAGGATTTACTATTAGTGTATACAGAGTGAATATTCCTCATTTATACCTTTATATGTATTACAGTCCATGCTATAAGACTAGATTCTCTATAGTGAATACAGAGTGAATATCCCTCATTTATACCCTTATATTTTACATTCCCAGCTTATAGGGACTAGGATTCTCTACTAGGGAATACAGAGTGAATATCCCTCAGTTATACCGCTTTGTATTATTACAGTCCTGCTTATTAAGATAGGATTATCTATAGTGTATACAGCATGAACATTCTCATGGTCTACCCTTCATATTATTTACAGTCCCCGCTGATAAGGGACTTGGATTCTCTGTTAGGGAATACAGAGATGAACTCTCATTTATACCCTTCATATTATTACAGTCCCGTATAGGACTAGGATTCTCTATAGGTATACAGACGTGGAAGATCCCTCATTTCTACCCTTCATTTATTACCGTCCCCTGCTATAAGGACTATGAGTCTCTATAGTGGTACTACAGAGTGAATATTCACCTCATTTATACACTTCCTATTATTACAGTCCCTGCTATAAGGGACTAGGATTCTCTATCGTTGTTACAGAGTGAATTTCCTCATTTATACCCTCATAGTATTACAGTCCCTGCTAGAAGGACTAGGATCTCTCTAGTGTATACAGAGTGAAATTCCTACATTTATACCCTTCATATTATTACGTCCCTGCTAATAAGGGACTAGATTCTCTATAGGTATACAGAGTGACTAGTCCTCATTTTATAACCTTCCATCTTATACTAGTCCCTGCGCTAAGGATAGGATTCTCATAGTGTATACAGAGTGTGAATATTTCCTCAGTTATACCCGTTCATATTACTTAAGTCCCCGCATATAAGGACTAGGATTCTCTCTAGTGGTATACAGAGGAATAGCCCTCATTGTACCCTTCATATTATTACAGTACCGCTATAGGACTAGGATTCTTATAGTGTATACAGAGTGATATCCATCATTATAACCTTCATATATTACTGTGGTAGACCATGCAGTTAGTGTATAGGTACTAGGATTTCGGCTTTCTTGTTTGTTTTCCTCATGTAGACGTGTATTAACAGAGTCGAATATTAAAAGCCATATTTTTATACCATTAATATATTACCGTCACTGCGATAAGGACTAGGATTATCTAATAGTGTATAAAGAGGAAAGAATTCCTCATCTATACCCTTCATATTATTACAGTCCCGCTATAAGACTAGGATTCTCTTAGTGTATACAGGAGTGAATATTCCTCATTTACCCTTCATATATTACAGTCCCCGCTTAAAGGACTAGGTTCTCTATAGTGAATACAGAGTAATATCCCTATGTATACCCTTCATATTATTACAGTCCCGCTATAAGGACTAGGATTTCTCTATAGTGTATACGGAGTGAAATATCCCTTTAAGTTACCCTTCTATTATTACAGTCCTGATATAAGGGACTAGGATTCCTATAGTGGATACAGAGTGATATCCTCTTTATACCTTATATTATACAGTCCCCGCTATAAGGGACTAGGATCTCTATAGTGTTATACAGAGTGAATATTCCTCATTTAACCTTCAGATTATTACAGTCCCGGCTATAAGGACTAGGATGCTATATAGTGTATAACAAGTGAATATCCTCATTTATACCCGTCAGTATTTTACAGTCCCCGCTATAAGGGACTAGGATTCTCTAAGTGAATACAGAGTGAATTTTTTTATTTTCCCCCCTTTCTTCCACACTTCTCATTTTGTGTACCGCCTTGTCGTGATGGTATCTACTTAGTCCCCGCGTTTATCTTGTACGGACCATAGGATCAGCTCTTTTTGTAGTGTGTGTTGATGTCACGTGTATTGCTTTTCTCTTTGAATCTATCCCTAGTATACCTTTAATATTATATCCGAGGCGTGGACAGATTGTATCATAGCTGGTGGAATCTGGGTCGAATAGTAAGACATAGCGTCTGCACCATTAAAGTCTTCTGTACATACAGTTTCTGTCCTTTGATAAAGATGCCCAGATTCCCCCCTCTGTACACTGGGGGGAGAACAGCCCAGGCTTCTGGATCGATTTGGCTGCTCTTATGGTGATATTGGCCACCCGCATAATCTCAGCTTATTCCTCCACCATGGGTCATTTCTCTGAGCCGCGAATTTTGCTTTTTATGGGAATTTCATTATCCAGACAACAGCTTCAGTTTCTAGATTAGATGTGCTGAGATTTTAGAGAAAGGGGAACAACTGCAAAATCTCACACTGCCAAGCCTAATGTGCTGAGACAGATAAACCTCCCCCACAGGGCCAGAGGCAGAGGACCCATTCCCTAAACACTAGAATTCCTTCCAGGTTTACATGGCACACCTGAATAGTGTATTACAGATATTACCGTGTGGCCTGGATGGATGAATAGACAGATATAACGTACCTGGATGAGATGAATATTACAGATTATACCGTACCTGGAATGATGAATACAGATAACCAGTGACCTGGTGAAATGAAGTGAATATTACAAGATACCTACCAGTGATACCTGGATGGATGAATATTACAGATATACCTGACCTGGATGGAATGAATATTACAGATATAACATGACTGGATGAGAATATTACAGATATACCGTGGACCTGGATGAGTGAAATACAGATATCCTAGGACCTGGATGGAATGATATACAGATATACCATGACCTGGAGGATGATTGAATAGTACAGATAACCATGACTGGATGATGAATATTATCGATACAGTACCTGGTGAATGGAGCATATTACAGATAACCAGGACCTGGATGAATGAATATTACAGGGGATTTAGACCATACTGGAGTGGATGAATATTACAGATAACCTGACCTGGATGAGAGACTTACAGCATTAGACAGACCTGGTGGAATGAATGATTCAGATATACCAGTGACCTGGTGGATTGAATATTACAGCTATACGTGACCTGGATGGATGATATTACAGATAAATGTACCGATGACTGAATAGTTCATGACCAGGAGATGATATTGACAGGATTATACCCGTGACCTGGATGAATGAATATTAAGATACCGTGACCTTGATGACATGAAATACAGACTGATACCGTGACTGGATGAATGGAATATTACAGTATTATTACCGGCCGGTGGTCTGATTACAGATATAGATGAGATATATTACACACTATAACCTTGGGACGATGAATGAATATACAGATAACCTGGACCTAGATGAATGAATATTACCAGATATACCGTGACCTGGATGGATGAATATCAGATATCCGTGACCTGGATGATATTTTAATGATTTGACCTAACACGATTATACCTGGTGACCTGGTTGTTGTGATTTATGAGATTTGACAGCACCTTCGCGTGACCATGGTCTGATTGTTATGAATATAAACGATATACCATGGACCTGGATGAATTGATATTACAGATATACCATGACCATGGATGAATGAATTATTCAGATTTGTTTTATTTTTATACCAGACTGGGATGTGGGAGATATTCGATGACTGACTGCGATGTGAATATTACAGGTTGTGTGTACTGGTAATGAATTACGATTCAGTAACTGGTGAATTATCAGATAAGGAATGATGGAATGATATTCAGAATCCTAACTGGAGATGAATTTACATTAATGACCTGAGGATGAATATTAAGACTTACGTGACTTTGGATGTATGAATATTTCAGATTTCCCCTTATACCGGATGACTCGGGTAAGGATTACCCATGCGGACCTGATGAGAAATTAACCGAATACCTGACCTGGATGATGATATATTACAGATACGTATACCGTACTGGACTGAATGATAAAGATATAGACCTGAGGAGACTATACAAACGTGACTGGGATGAATGAATATACAGATATACCAGGACCTGGATTGAATGTATTACAGAATACGTACGGAGACTGTATCGATCGACTGGATAATGAATATTACACAGATATACGTGAACTGGAGAAGAATTATTACAGATATACCACTGACTGAGAGATGAATATTACAGATTATACCGTGACCTGGAGTGGTGAATATTACAGCTATACCATCGACCTGGATTGAATGACACTTACAAATATTACCGTGACCTGGATGGATGGAATATTTACAGATATACCATGACCTGGATGGAATGAATATACAGAGTATACCAGTGCCATGGATGAATGGAATATTACAGATACTTACAACCGGATGGAGGACTATTACAGATAACCTGACTGGATGATGAATATTACAGTTATACCGTGCGGATGAAGTGAAATTACAGATATACCGTGACTGGATGATGAATATTACAGTGATACCATGACCTGGAGATGAATATACGAATTACTACCAGTAATGAAATATACAAACGTGACCATGGATGAATGAAATATTACAGAGATACCGTGACCGGAGGACGAAATATACAGATATACCGTGACCTGGATGGATGAAATTGACTCGATTAACCTGGATATAATATTACAGAATACCATGCCCTGGATGAATGAATATTACATGATATACCGGACCGGAGGAATCATTAAGGAACTACTGATGAAGAAATTACAGTATACCATGACCTGGATGAATGAAATATTACAGATATACCATGAATGGATGATGAATATCACAGATATACCGATGACATGGTGAATGAATAGTACAGATTATTTACCGCATGACCCCTGGATGAGATGAAATTAAAGATATACCGGACCCATGGATGGATTGAATATTACAGAGTTATCCGTGACCTGGGTGAATGAATATTACAGATTAACGTGAAACTGGATGAAGGAATATAAGATATACCGTGACCTGGATGGAATGAATATTCACAGATAAATGACCAGATAAGATATCGTATACATCTGGAGGATGAATATTACAGATTATACAGTGCCTGAGAGATATTACATATACCGGTACCTATGAATTCTATTACACAGATGACCGGATGGAGAATGAACAGATATACACGTGACCTGGGATGAAGAAAATTACAGATGTATCCGTGACCTGCGATGGTTGAATATTACAGAATTTACCGTGCTGTATAAGACGAGACTGACCCTGGATGAATGAATATTACGATATACCGTGGACCGGGATGAGATGAATTATTACAGATATACCATGACCTGATGGATGAATATTACAGATATACCGTGGACCTGGATGAATGATATTACAGTATACCGTGACCTGGAGGATGAAATTTAAGATATACCGTGACCTGGATGAATGAATGAATCTTAACAGGAACACGTGACCTGGATGGATGATTTCAGACTATACGTGAACCTGGATGGATGAATATACAGAATACCGATGCCCTGGATGAATGGAATATTACAGATATACCTGAGACGGATGGATCATATTAAGACTATACCCTGACCTGGAGAATGAATATTACAGAATATACCGTATGACCTGGTGATGAATTATACAGATATCACGTGACTCGATGAAATGATATATAAGATATCCATGACTATGGTATTGGAATATTACAGATATACCGTGACTGGATGGATGATATTACAAGATCTATGACAATGACCTGGATTGAATGAATGACTTTATAGTATTACCATGACCTGAATGAAAGATGAATATCTCAGATAACCATGACCTGGATGGAGAATATTACAGATATACCAGACCTAGTCGGACTGAATGCATTACAGATATTACCGTATGACTGGAATGAGATGAAATTAAGATGGATACGTGACAGGATGAATGAATATACAGATTAGTGACCGGGAGATGTATACATACGGATGGATGAAATTACAGATATACGTGACCTGATGAATTGGAAAATATTACAGAAACGTGACCTGGATGGATGAATTACATATATACCGGTGACCTGGCGTGAAATGAAATATTACAGATATTACGTGACCTGGATAGATATGAATATTACAGATATAGACCGTGACCCTGGATGGATGAATATTAACAGATATACCGTGACTGGATGAATGAATATTACAGATCTATACCTGACCTGGGCATGAAATGATATTATTGAGATGGATAATAACCAGATTACCATGACAGGATGGGATTGATAATACAGATATACCATGACATGGATGAGAATTACAGAATATTACTGAGCTAAGCTATACAAATACGTGACCTGATGAATGGACAGATACGTACCTGTGGAGAATATTAAGATGACCGTGACTGGATGGATGAATTTACAGATATACGTGACCTGGATGGATGAATATTACAGATATACATGACTGGATGAATGATATAAGAAGTACCATGGACTGGATGAATGAATATTACAGAATAGACCATGGACCTGGGATGAAGAATTTACAGATATTCCGTGACCTGGATGAATGAATATTACAGATTATTACACTGACTGTGGATGATAAGATACAGTACTAATGACATGATTATTACCGATGATGACCTGGATGGAGAATATTACAGATAACCAGTGACCTGGAATGGATGAATATTACAGATATACCGTAACTGGATGAGATGAATATCACAGATATACCGTGACCGGTGATATGAATATTACAGATACGTCCTACTGGATGATGGAATATTACAGAATATACCGTGACCTGGATGATATGAAAATTACAGATATACAGACCTGGATGAATGAATATTACAGATTACCCATCCGGGAATGATACCATTACCGCGGATGGTATGAATATTACAGATATACCGATGGACCTGGATGATGAATAGTCACGATATACCGTGCCCTGGATGGATGGAATATCAGATATACCGTGACACTGGATGATATGAAGATTACGCATATACCGTGACCTCGATGACATGAATATACAGAATACCTGACCAGGATGAAGAATATTACAGATAACCATTAACCTGATGAATGAATATTACGATATACCATGACCTGGATGGAGGAATATACAGAGTATTTACGGGACCTGAGATGAATGAATATTACAGATTCCCGTGACCTGGAGAACCTAACCTTCTGGTTCCATGGCAACTAGACCAAAAAAACCAGCATAAACGTTTAGTTTTCTGGTCTAAAATCAAAACTCCTACCACCTAACCCACCCGATAAAGTACACACGCTAATGAGACACGCAACACCTACCCTGCCTTTCTGTTTTTCACGGTAATATCACATGATTCCAGTTGTCATTACATCATTAAATATGGAGCTCTAAAACATTTATTGAGAGTGGAGGTAAAGGAGGGTCTGTGTCTTACCACCGTTCTTCAAAGATATCAGGAGACGGCGAGGAGAAGGTTAAGGAACTTACACAATCGCCCTCGCTCCACGCCGTGGTAGTCCGACAGCTTGTATTCTAGTCCGCATGCGCAAGTGCGATGTGCATAGGTACAGAGCAGTTGGAAATAGTCAGACTTACACTGCGGGGGGAAGTCCCTTACCTTCTTCCTGGCTCCTCATCGTTTAATTGAAGAAACTGGAGGTAAGGACAGCTCCCTTGACCCACCGTCCTTCCATAAAACGGATTCCAGAAATCTGTTAATACCAGTGGAGAGTCCCTTTAAAACTTTACCCTTCTAGTACAATTATGAGTTAATAGACCCGTAACTGCCTGCATTTTTATTTCCATTTCTCTCAATTTCGTTCTCTTCTTCTTTATGTATTATTGAAAACAATGGACGAGCGAATTCAACATGCACCGCATAGGAAATCCCCAATACGGAGAGAAGATGGGAATAAGGGTAAGAAATAAATCACCCCTGAATGTGAAGCTGAGGAGCAGGGTGTAACTCCAGCTCACATACGGGGGACAGAGGTACCAAAAGTGGGAGACTAGGGAAGGAGCGCGTTAAGCGTTATTACTATCCAAACATGGAGCTCAGTCCTGTTCAATATGATATAACATACAATATAACATATATATAATATATATATAAGAGACACCTCACCAGGAGAAAGCAGGATCCTACCCGTGCACTAGGGGAGCTCTTTGGCTGTTTAAATGAGATAGGAGAGACTTCTAGGGTCTAGTCTCATTGTACCAGTATAGACTCGACTAATGACATTCGCTAAGTGGATGGAGATTACTGAGTGACTACCAATTGCTCATATCCTTCCCATATTTACCACCGTCTGGGTATCCTGACTAGAATCCGTAACGTGTGTTACTTTTATGGGTCCATCTCTGGTATGCGCGTTGGACTTCTCTTGTGGTGGCCGCAGGTAACGTGTGTGCTTTAGTAGCGGGATCTTGGCTGTTGTCTGTGTCCGTGTAGTGAATTCTTTATTTTCTTGTGCAGTTATTGTGCGACTTGTGTGTCTGACACCTGTTTATGTTGCTCCAATGTACTTATCTACTGTTTGTAACTCATATAATGTGTGGGTCTGTATTTTCCAGTTATTTGGTATACCCTCAGGGACACCCACCAACATCTGTAACGGTGAGGTGGGATAGTTTCAATCAGCTCTTTTGTGATCCCTGTTGGAGGCTGGAGGCCACACAATGCAAACGAGCAGGAAATCGGGCACAAAATCGTGAGCGTTATCGTGCACGATTTTGTGTGAGCACTCATAGGCGGCGATTGCGGTGTGTTTTGTGCAATGCGTTTATGGAAACACATGCGTTCACACACCATAAATGGTGAACGGCATGCGTTACCAAAACGCAAAAAAAAAAACGGCAAAGCTTTATCACGGGAAACCAGCGAGAACGCGCCGACTTTGTAAAACACGTCTCCGAGTGTTTATGACGCAGGGTTTTATGTCAGCGTGAGAGCTGAAAATATTTGAGGTTTAGAAAATGGCCAAGGCTAAAAGACGCTGACAATCCAAATACATGGGGTTCTGGATCACGCAGGGTGTGTGTTTGGTAGAGCAGTGAGGAGGGGGCATACAGGACAGAAATGACAGTTTAGGCTGAGGTCACACTACAACGACCAGATGCACGCAGGCACCCAGCGATTCCATGCGCGATTCTGCGTGCGTTGCGCGCAGACGCATTTGCCTATTTCTTTTATGGAAACTCGTGCGATTGCGCAAAAAAAAAATGGTAAACACAAAGGGCGGAAATGGATGCGCAATCCAGGTACATTGGAAAGCGCAGGAATTTTGCCTTCCCTCAAATTCGACTTCAAGACCAAAATCGGCGATGCAGACGCATTAAAACCCGTTAGTGTGGCCTAGCCCTAAATTGAAGGGGGGTGCGTACCTGACTATGATCACGCGATTGCAGTTAAGCCCCCCTTCGCAAGATTTACCGCACAGGGGGGGCTTAGTCAGGTAAGACTGGCGCCTACATTCATTAGGTGTTACGTCTTAGCGACAAAACTAAAACAAACAAAACAGTTTGAATGAAACCGGCGCTAACCCAATTAATACACGGACACCACAGGCTTTACACTAATTAGACTGGTAGGAAGGACCCCAACCTAATATCAATGTAACGTTACAGACCCGGGAGAATTAACCTGGTGAGGTCACCTGACCTGGTCCAACCAGGCAACTACTGACGGTTCATATGACGGCAGATGATACAATCAATCTCCATGGTCCAAATTTTATATCTGGGGTCTAGTAAATCTGAGAGCCAGAAAGCTTTGGGGTTCTCGGACCATTGTTATGGGGATTTGGCGATTTTGCTGGGGTGTGGCTTGATGAACGCTGTAACAGCTGGGACAACGCCAGTCACACTTTCATTGAATCGTAACAGTTGGCCGGTAATGTGGTCTCAGATTGGTACGCTTTAATATTTCATTCGTCTCTGTAAACTAACCTTACCACAAGCACCTCGTTCCAGACAAAAAAGATATTTGGACGTATTGGGTGCGACATCCTCTTTAGATCGGTTCAATGGATGGGGTTGGAGTATATCATGTTCGACCTAGTGAGCCAAATGTATAAATTCGATCAAGAATGAAGTGTAACCTCTGGTCCTTTAAAGTTGTTCAGAGGCTAATGGAATGAAACAGGGCCCCTAGTGGGTCCCTGTAAGTGACTGCAGGGAGGGCGGCCCCTGTTTGGTTGTGCTGGACGGGGTATGATTTCTAGGTAGCCCCTGGTGCTTTTACCAGATAGACAAATACAAATAACGAAAACATTTTCATGAAGGGTAAAATGGTCAGACTATGAAGGACGGATTGCCGATTAACGAACACACAACTGACTGGCCAGTTTGTTATCCCACATTTTTTTTAAAAAAAACCCTTTGTGAGAGTCCATCCGTCAATGGGTCACCAGGAAAGACCGAAATATTTCAATGTGTTACTCCTAAACTTCCATGTGGGATCTGCCTCCTTCCTGTCACATGATAGGACCTAAAACTTAAGGACTGTTTCCTCTTTCATATGGGTATGAGAGTGGGGAGCTGACACGGTATCTTTGTTTGGATGATGTACCTTCCTGTGACTGTAACCCTTTTGTGTTTGTGTATACATTGCATTAATGTAAGCATAAATCTAGTCCTAACAGTGTCCCATCTAGTACTTCGACTTTCCCGTCATTTGTCATTGTATTTTTTCTTTATTTGAAAGAAACTGTTTAACACCAGGAATTTGCACTATTTTCACCTGGGGACATAAATAAAGCATACAAAAAGAAATACAATTTAAGGCTCGTTACATATTTACAACTTACAAAGACAGAGAAACCTTTTAAACCCTTTCATGAAGTTGTGTATGAGGAAAGCGCTCATGAGCATGTTCAGGCCATAGAAACAGTGGAGGGGGCGGACCCAAGGCTTGCCTACTGGGAAGTGAAATAAACTTATAATGCTGTATTTCTGTAAGACATTATAAGAGACATGGTAACGAAAAGTTTATACATCATGTAAATCAGCAATATCTGGGGATATATATCTAGGGAAAACCTATTCTAGATAAAAAGATTCTTTAAGTCAAAGTCTTACTATTTCTCCATTTTTATGCCCATTATTTATTATTTATTCCAATGACTAATGGACTAAACTGACTTAGGATCCTTCATATGTAACAATGGACTACAATGTCTATTACATAAATATGAATGGAGAAAGACCTTGTTTTTCCATGGAAAAATCCATGAGCCTCTAGAATTTAAGACTCTAGGAGCCGAACCTAGGTTTCCGGCACTTTATACCCCAGGGAAGACAAGTGGCAGACCGACATTCAATGGACATCTCATTGGATCAGGGACAGTGGGGGGTTGGTAATTGATAGCAGCTTGGGGGTGACATCAAACAAACTGAACTGACCTTTTCTCTTATGCACAGTAACGGTGCACAAGGCAATTCCACTTCCTGTTAACAAGGATCAGTGCAGCTGTGATGATAACAGATGGTGCGTGTGTGCAATGTAAAGAACTGCCTAAGACAATCTGTGTGTGTGTGGTGTGTGTGTGTTTGCGCCACAATTTCAGGAAATTCCCACTAGGAGATGGTAAGGGAACTTATGAAGATAGATGTTTAGAAAGTGTGACAACAGCAAAAATCAGCACAGTTACACTGTATTATATAGGTTATTGAGGTGTGCGGGCAGTTGCGTGCTTGTCCGCGTTACGTAGCTACGTATGTTGATTATTTTATCAGGGGATTGGTTATGAGGTCCTCCCGAAGCGCGCAGTGCTGTACGTAGTTGGCTTACGTACTGTATATATAGGATGGTCTAGTGACCTCACACGCAGTGTAAAGTATACTGATTATATAGGATGGTAGAGTGCACACGCAGGTGTACGCTATACTGTATTATATAGGATGGTGAGAACACAGCACAGTTACGTTACACTGTATTATATAGGATGGTAGAGTGCACACGCAGTTACAGCTATACTGTATTATAAGGATGGTTAGAGTGACGCACGCAGTGTAAAGCTCTACTGTATTATATAGGATGGTCAGTAGAGCACACGCACAGTGGTGACAGTACACTGTATTATATAGGATGGTAGAGTGACAAACACAGTGTACCGCTATACTGTATTCTATAGGATGGGTAGAGTGCACAGCGCGTGTACGCTACACTGTATTATATGGATAGTAGCGTGCACATGCATGGACTACAGACTACACTGTATTATATAGCATGTAGAGCAAAAAGCACAGTGTACAGCTATCAGTATTATATCGGGTGGTAGAGCACACAGCGCAGTGTACAGTACATGTATTAGATAGGATGGTAGAGGCACATGCATGTACATTACATGTATTATATTAGGAGAGTAGAGTGCACATGCTTTGTTTACAGCATAACTGTATTATATAGGATGGTAGAGCACACAGACAGGTGTACAGATATACTGTATTATACGGATGTATAGAGCAACAGCGGTGTACAGTTACACCGTAACACCGATAGGATTGTAGGGGAGAACACAGCACGTTACAGGATACACGTTTATATAGGATAGTAGAGTGCACATGCATTGCTACCGAATACACTGTATTAATGCTGGTAGAGTACACAGTGCAGTGTACAGCTATACGTATTATATAGGATGGTAGGTTAGAGTACAAGTGCAGTTGTACAGCTATACTGTATTATCTAGGATGGTAGGGGTTTTTTTTTTGGATTACAAGTATTGCAAATAGTTTTAACAGCTTCTTCTACTGTATTATATAGGATAGTTAGAGTGCACATGATTGCTACAAGCTTACACTGTATATTATAGGATGGTTGAGTACACAGTGCAGTGTAAAGTTTACTGATTATATAGGATGGTAGGGAGAAGACAGCACAGTTTACAGTACACTGTATTATATAGGATGGTAGAGTGCACATGCATTTACAGCTAACTGTATAATAGGAGGGTTAGGAGTGCACATGCAGTTTGTACAAGCTATACGTCATTAATAGCGATGTTGTTTTTTGTTTAGAGTGCACATGCAGTGTTACAGCTAGACGTATATATGGATGGTAGAGGTGCCCACATGCAGTGTACAGCTATATGTATTATAGTAGGATGGGGCGACTGAACAGCAGTGTACAGCTACACTGTATTATATAGGATAGTAGAGTTGCACATGCATTGTACAGCTATACTGTATTTTAGAGGATGGTAGAGCACACAGCACAGTGCTACAGCTATATGTATTATATAGGATGGTAGAGCACACAACGCAGTGTACAGTTACACTTGTATTATATAGGATTGGAAGATGCACATGCAGTGTACAGCTACACTGTATTATATAGGATAGTGAGGTGCACATGTTTACGTAAAGCGTATTATATAGGATGTTGAGTACACAGTGCAGTGTACAGCTTACACTGTATTATTCGGATAAGTAGAGTGCACATGCATTGTGCAGCATACTGTATTATATAGGATGGTTAGAGTGCACATGCAGTGTACAGCTATACTGTATTATATAGGATGGTAGAGTGCACATGCAGTGACTACAGCTATACTGTTTATTAGGAGGTTCGAGTGCACATGCAGGCTGTACAAGCTTTAATGTATTATTATAGGATGGTAGAGTGCACACGCCCGTGTACAGCTACACTGTTTATATAGGATCGAGAGTGCACATGCATTGTACACTAGAATGTATATATAGGATGGAGAGCCACAGCACAGTGTACAGCTATACTGTATGATATAGGATGTAGAGCACACAACGCAGTGTACAGTTACATGTATTATATAGGATGGAAGAGTGCACATGAAGTGTACAGCTACACTGTATATATAGGATAGTAGAGGCACAGCAGTTGTACAGTACACTGTATTATCTAGGATGGTAGAGTAACAGTGCAGTGTACAGTACACTGTATTATATGGATAGTAGAGTGCAATGCTTGTACAGCTCCTATACTGTATTATATAGGATGTTAGAGCACACAGCACAGGTACAGATATACGGGATTATATAGGATGGTAGAGAACACAGAGCAGGGTACAGCTATACTGTATGATATAGGAGGATAGAGCACACGCAACGCAGGGGACAGTTACACCGTTATATAGGATGGTAGAGTGCACACGCCAGGGACAGCCTACACTGTATTATATAGGATAGTAGGTCAGCACATGCATTGTTACAGAGCTACACGGTATTATATAGGATTGGATTAGAGTACACAGTGCCAGTGTACAGTTCATATCTGTAGGATATAGGATGGTAGGGAGATACACTGCACAGTTTACAGCACACCTGATATTATATAGGATGGTAGGTGCACATGCGTGTCACTATAATGGTATTATATGGATGGTAGATGCACATGCATTGTACAGCTATACTGTATTGATATAGGATGGTAGGTGCACCTTGCAGTGTAAAGATATACTGTATAATAGGATGAGTAGAGTGCACATGCAGGGTACAGCTATACTTTATTATATAGGATGTAGAGTGCACATGACAGGTACAGCTACACTGATTCTATAGGATGGTAGAGGTACAACAGTGCAGTGTACCGTCACACTGTATTATAAAGGGATGGTTAGGGAGAACACAGCACAGTTACAGCTAAATGTATTATATAGGATGGTAGAGCGGTGCACATGCATGATGTACAGCTACACTGTTTTATATAGGATGTTGGAGAGTGCACATGACAGTGTACAGCTATACGTATGTATATAGATGGTAGAGTAGCACATGATTGTACAGCTACCCTGATATATCAATGGAGTAGTGTGCACATGCAGTGTACAGCTATACTGTATTATATAGGATGGTAGAGTGCACAGTGCAGTGTACACTGCATTATGGGATGGTACACATTATAAATAAATAATTATCTTCCACATAGTTTAGCTCAAGGCCTGTGTTGTATGAAACGTCCCCCAAAATTCATTCTACAGATAACGGTCTGTCATTAATTGGACAGTCAATGACAGATATTACTGTTCCAATCCAGACAAAACACGTGTGTGTGTGTGTTACGGGAAGTTAAAGGGTCATTAGCTACAAGTTAACAGTATGGAAGTAATTAAACTCAGTTATTACATGGGACCCCTTAGGGAATAGACAAGATGGAGGGTTATTTTCTGTTGGGCTGCGGTAGGACAGGATTTTCAATGTTAATTCCGAGGTCAGATTATTGGCTAAAACTTTGCTACACTGGTGCCCAATTAAAGGGCAAGTAATGATTGGTCAACTGCTTACAATACTTGAAATGCCTTCTTTATATAGGCAGCAAATTCAGCCTTCTTTATCTGATTGTTCCTATTACATGGTTAGAGAATGGATGCCTTTAAAGGATACTGTAAAATCAAGTTATGTTCATTTGAAAGCTGCAGCTTTAAAAATACCGTTGCCATTTATTTTTTTTACCTAAGTCCCCCCAGAGCAGCTTTGGCCTTGGAAGTTACTGACATCTTGTTACGAGTTTGCTGATGTTAAGCTCCGCCCATCTGAGATTTCCTCGCTTTATACTGATTGAGCTCAAACAGAAATGCTGGTGAGTTCTCACAGCAATTACCTGTTTTTAAGGCTCAAGCAGGAGAGGTGCACGGAACACAGGCATTACGTTTGAGGCTCAAGCAGGAGGTGCACGGAACTCACATGCATACTGCTTGAGGGTCAAGCAGGAGCGTGCACGGAACTCACAGGCATTCCTGTTTGAGGATCAATGCAGGAGAGTGCACGGAATCACAGGCATTACTGTGGGCGGGCTCAAAGCAGGAGCGTGCACGGAACTAAGGCATTACTGTTGAGGTCAAGCAGGAGAGTGACCACGAACTCACAGGCATACTGTTTGAGGCTCAAGCAGGAGAGTGCACGGAACTCAAGGCTTCCTGTTTGACGGCTCAAGCAGGAGAGTTGCACGGAACTCACAGGCATTACTTTTTGTGGGCTTGGCAGAACAGCATGAGAGTGCACGGAACATCACAGGAAATTACTGTTTGAGACTCAAGCATGAGAGTGCACGAGAACTCACTGACATTACTGTTGGAGGGATAAAGCAGGAGAGTGCATGGCACTCACATTACTGTTTGAGACTCAAGCAGGAGAGTGCATGGAATCCCAGGCATTACTGTTTGAGACTCAAGAAGGAGAGTGCACGGAACTTCACAGGCTTACTGTTGAGGGCTCAAGCAGGAGAGTCACGGAAACTCAAAGGCATTACTGTTTAAGGCTCAAGCAGGAGAGTGCAAGGAACTCACAGCATTACTGTTGAGGATCCAAGCAGGAGAGTGCACGGAACTCACTGACAGTACTGATGGAGGGCTAACGAGCAGGAGAGTGCACGGAACACCGGCATTATGTTGAGGATTCAAGCAGGAAGTGCACGGAACTCACAGGCATTACTGACTTGATGGTAAGCAGGAAGAGTGCACGGAACTCAAACAGGCATATGTTTGAGGCTCAAGCAGGCGAGTGCACAGAAACTCACAGGCATTATGTTTGAGGATCAAAGCAAGGAGAGTCACGGAACTCACAAGGCATTATGTTTGAGGCTCAGCAGAGACAGTGCACGGAACTTCACAGCATTACTGTTTGAGGATCAAGCATGAGAGTGCCACGGAACTCACAGGCATTACGGTTTGGACTCAAGCATGAGGCTGCACGGAACTCACTGACATACCTGTTTGAGGATTAAAGTGGAGAGTGCATGGAAATCACATTACTGTTTGAGGACTCAAGCAGTGAAGTGTCATGCGAAACTCACAGGCATTAATGTTTGAGACTTCAAGCAGGAGAGTGCACGGAACTCACAGGCATTACTGTTTGAGGATCAAGCAGGAGAGGCACGGAACTCACAGGCATTACTGTTTGAGGATCACGCAGGAGGGCATGGAACTCACAGGCATTATGTTGAGACTCAAGAAGGAGAGTGACACGGAACTCACAGGCATACTGTTTGAGGATCAAGCAGGGAGTGCTGGAACTCACAAGGCATTAATGTTTGAGACTCAAGCAGGAGAGACTGTTGTAGGACAAGCAGGAGAGGCCAGGAACTCACAGGCATTACTGTTGAGGACTCAAGCAGCAGAGGCAGAACTAACAGGCATTACTGTTTGAGAATCAAGCATGAGAGTGCACGGAACTCACAGGCATTACTGTTTGTGAGGACAAGCAGGCGAGTGCACGGAAACTCACAGGCGATTACTGTTTGAGGCTCAAAGCAAGAGAGTGCACGGAACTACCAGGCATTACTGTTTGAGGCTCAAGCAGGAGAGTGCACGGAACTCACAGGCATTACGTTTGAGGACACGCAGGAGACGTGCACGGAACTCACAGGCATTATTGTTTGAGGATCAGCCGGGAGTGCACGGAACTCACAGGCATTACTGTATTTGAGGCTAAAGCAGGAGAGTGCAAGGAAACTCACAGGCATTTACTGTTTTGAGGCTCAAGCAGGAGAGTGCACGGAACTCCACAAGGCATTACTGTTTGAGGCTCAAGCTGCGAGAGTGCACAGAACTACAGGCATGACTGTTTGAGCCTCACGCAGGGAGAAGTGCACGGAACTAACAGGCATTAATGTTTGAGATTCACGCAGGAGATGCACGTGGAAACTCACGGGCATTACTGTTGAGGCTCAAGCAGGAGAGTGCACGCGAACAACAGGGCATTACTGTTTGAGGCTAAAGCAGGAGAGTGCACGGAATCAAGGCATTACTGTTTGAGGCTTCAAGCTGGGAGTGCACGGAACTCACAGGGGATCATGTTTGGGCTAAAGCAGGAGAGTGCACGGAACTCACAGGGCATTACTGTTTGAGGCTCAAGCAGGGAGAGAGAGTGCCCGGAAACTCACAGGCATTACTGTTTGAGGCTAAGAGGGAGTGCACGGAACTCACAGGACATTTCTGTTTGAGGGCTCAAGCAGGAGAGTGGAAGGAACTAGACATACTGTTGAGGCTCAAGAAGAGAGGCACGGAACTCACGGCATTACTGTGGAGGCTCAAGCAGGAGAGTGCACGGAACTCCACAGGCGTACTGTTTGAGGCATCAAGCAGGAGATGTGCACGGAACTCACAGGCATACTGTTGAGCTCAAGCAGGAGAAGAGCACGGAACTCACAGGCATTATGTTTAAGCTCAAGCAGGAGGATGCACGAAACTCACAGGCAGTACGTTTAAGGCTCCAAGCAGGAGGGAAGTGCACGGAACTCACAGGCATACTGTTTTGAGGCTCAAGCAGGAGAGGCACGGACTCCAGAAATATACTGTTTAAGGCTCAAGCAGGAGAGTGCCAGGAACTCACAGACAATAATGTTTAAGGCTCAAGCAGGAGAGTGACACGGAAACGAACAGCATACTGTGTGAGGATCAAGCAGGAGAGTGACGGGGAACCACAGGGCATTAATGTTTGGGATCAAGCAGGAGAGTGCACGGAACTCACAGGCATTACTGTTGAAGGCTCAAGCAGGAGAGTGCACGGGAAATCACAGGCTTAATGTTTGAGGCTCAAGCAGGAGAGTGCAGGAAACCAAGGCGATTACTGTTTGAGGCTCAAGCAGGAGAGTGCACGGGAACTCACCGGCATTTCTGTTGAGGATAAGCAGGAGGAGTGCACGGAACTCACAGGCATTACTGTTTTGAGGCCTCAAGAAGAGAGTGCACGGAAACTCACAGGCATTACCGTTTGAGGCTCCAAGCAGGAGGTGCATGGAACTAACCGGCTTTCTGTTTGAGGCTCAAGCAGGAGAGTGCATGCGAAACTCACAGGCATTACTGTTTGAGGCTCAAGCAGGACAGAGTGCACGGAACTCACCGGCATTTCGGTTTGAGGCTCAAGCAGGAGAGTGCAAGGAACTCACAGGATGCTGTTTGAGGCCAAGCAGGAGAAAGCAGAGGAAATCAAGAGGGGCGGAGCGTACCATTCAGCAAAACCAGTAAAAAGATGGTCAGCCACTTCCAAGGCAACAAAGCTAGGTTTGAAGGGAGATAGGTAAAAAAAAAATATGGGCAACGGTATTTTTAAAGGCTGCAGCTTCCAAATGAACCTAACTGAATTTTTACAGTATCACTTATCACAAATATTTATACATGCGTACCTGGGAGGGTGTCAGGGATTGGCTGATGGCATTTGTTCCCAACCAAAATCATCAGCCAAATCAGTCCATAAGATTGGAAATGTTGGGCAGTGATGTTGGTGGGACCCGGGTAAGGTGTCCCTATTGGACAGGATTGTCTCCACTGCAGGGACACAATCCCGAATTCCACAGTCAGGGTTTATCTTCCCGCCCTGGTAACGCCCTAACCCGCCTCGAGGCGCAGGAAGTATCTGGCAAACCTGGTTGAGGAAAAATATTGTCATACATCATTTAATTCCCACGACACATAGAACATCTCAGGTGGCCAAGACAACCTAATATTTTTTGAAGGTTCAAAGGTTCCCGGGGGGCCCAAAAGGGGGCCCAATACACAGGGAAGCTGTACCATAGAGATGGGCTCATGTTGGGTGCATGATGGGGAATTATGGGTTAGGGTGGGCCCACGCTGGCATGGATACTCTTGCCTCCGGGGTTTTCTGATTGGGTTAATCTGTGAGAATTATCAGGCCAAGTCTTGGGAGTGATACGACAGGCCGAGAGGCGCTAATTGAAGATACACGTATATGTGGAAATCTCATGATTCCCTTTAAGAGCAACGGCCCCACTAGGGAGACGTGCAGAATGCGCGAAGCAACAAACGCCAGGGTCGTGCGAGTCCATGCGCGTACGTGTGCGCTGCGATCTCTTTGATGTATCCTTGGCGCGCATACAATGCCCACAAAAATGCTGATGGTATGCGATGCGGAAAGGGGCGGCAGGGCAGCGGACGTTAAATGGGGCCATCCTCATTCTTTATTGGTATGCGCTGCGCCTATATCAGCGAACACCAAAAAAGGGCTAGTGGGGCTAGGCCCAAAGGACAGAATCCCATGGTTACTAGGATCAGCTGGGCTGTAGATGGCGAATGACATTTGTGGTGATCTATCATCCCACAAAGCACTTGTCTCAAACAATCTTGACTTTGGTTCCGCAAATGGAGGAGATCTTATAGTTTCAATCTCAAACTTTCCGATAGGGACATGGTGGCCTGTTCTGCCATCTCCACCCCAACAACCACCCACAAGGGGACAACCAGTCTAGGACACTGGCACGGGACCCTGCAATTCCCTGATCTTCAATTCAAAAAACCTCAATCTTTACCCCCTTGCTTTCTAAGAAAATCCCCATTGCCGGCACACAGGTCCACCCTCACCGGACATGGTATTCATTCTATGTGTGTTTTTATTGAGTTCTGCGGGTATTATGTGGTATTCTTGGATATTTGGTCGACAACAAGAGTTGGCAAGCGAACCAGCTAGAAAACTGGTCGGATCTCAGTCGGGGAAACGCCCACACAGATCAACAGGGAAACAAAGTACAGAGGAAACCACGGTCATAACCAGGGAACAACACCAAACGTGGGCCATCAGAAGTACGAGTTTGGCCAGGGACGGCAATCTTTGTCAATGTCCGAATAACAGTTCCAATCTTTACC
>JAACNH010002353.1:0-41289 GCA_019447015.1 Hymenochirus boettgeri
AAATGCCCCATGTGCCCAGCACAGATAGTTAAATATAAAATGCCCCAGTGTGCCCAACAGAGATAGTTAAATATACAATGCCCCAGAGTGCCCAGCACAGATAGTTAAGTATAAAATGCCCCACAATGCCCATGTGCCCACACAGATAGTTAAATATAAAATGCCCCATGTGCCCAGCACATAATATAAAATGCCCCTGTGCCCAGCACTAATATAAAATGCCCCATGTGCCCAGCACAGAAATATAAAATGCCCCATGTGCCCACCACAGATAGTTAATATAAAATGCCCCATGTGTCCAGCAGATATAGTTAAATATAAAATGCCCCATGTGCCCAGCAAATAGTTTAGTAATATACAATGCAGAAATGCCCCCTAGAAAAATGAATAGAGCCACTTATTTGCCATTTGAAGGCCTTATGCGTTGAGCTGCACTAAAACTTGTGGTGGTGCTTATGGGTATCTAATGAATACAATTTAACACTAATATTACCGGGATATTATGGCCACATGGCACTATACTTTGTACATAAAGTGGGGATATCTTATTGGTAAATTTGGTTACAGGTATTACCATTTAGAGCTAGGCACAAGTACAGTTATTACCACCTAGGCTGGGCACTTACCGCATAGAGCTAAATATAACACCCCCCATCCTAGGACATATTGCTAATAATAACCTGGTGAAATGGTGACCTGGTATTCAGGGCATTACAGCATAGTAAAATAATAATAGGGGACACATGGTTATTATAAAGTAACAGCTTCTTGCAGCAGAAATGCCCACAAAAAGGGTCAACAGGTTATCATAAATACATATGCAAGAGTTAAAGCTTCCCCAACTTTGCTTGAGCCCAGGTTCCAGGTAGTTGCCATACTTGGTTAATATTAATACGATTTAGGATAAACAGAAGGTTGGGATCAGGGATCAATAGATTATATATAGGAAATAGCTTGGTGACTATAATGGAGAAATGTTGGTTAATATGCCCTACATAACGTTAATGTGCCAGGTTGAGATGGCACCCTATTTAAAGTGTGGAAGGATGGAAGGATAAACAGTAGCAGGTGTTAATACTACAATCTAGAGCTGGCCTATTACATATTACCATTTAGAGCTAGGCACTAAGTACAGTTATTACCACCTAGAGCTGGCACTTACCGCATAGAGCTAACTATAACACCCCCCATCCTAGGACATAGTGCTAATAATAGACCTGGTGAAATGGTGACCTGGTATTCAGGGGCTTACAGCATAGTAAAATAATAATAGGGACACAGGTTATAATTTGGTGATGCAGGGGCACATGGTTACAATTTGGTGATGCGGGCACATGTTATAATTTGGTGATGGGCACATGATTATAATTGGCGATTGGGCACATGGTTATAATTTGTGGTGGTGGTGAATGGGGGGCATGGTAATAATTGTGGTGATGGGGCACATGGTTATAATTTGGTGATGATGGGGGCACAATGGTTATAATTTTGTGTGATAGGAGAACATGGTTATAATTTGGTGAAGGGGGCACATGTTTATAATTTGGTGGTGATGGTGATGACACATGGTTTATAATTTGGGTGCGGTGGTAATGGGGCATGGTTATAATTTGGTGGTGATGGAAGTTCATGGTTATATAATTGGTGACAGGAACATGGTTATAATTTGGTGGTGATGGTACATGGTTTTGGTGGTGGTGTGATGGGGGCACATGGTAATAATTTAGTGCTGTTGAGGGCAAATGTGTTATAATTAGGTGAGGGGGCACATGGTTATACACAAATGTCCCACATATGTGTAAACTACAACTCCCACATCAGTCAGGAGAGGTGAGAGTGCAGAAGGGTGCAGTGGTCATAACAGACCTGACTGTAAACATTCCCGGTAGTCTGTGTCTAACCTTCCCCAGTAGGTCTGTGTCTAGTGTGCCGACAGCGACAGCACGAAGGAAGTGTCTCCTACCACAGGTTGCCACCACAGGTTGCTCCTGCCACCCAGCTCTTGCGCTTGCTCCCACCACCCTGCTCATGCGCACGCTCCCGCCACCCTGCTTGTGTGCAGGCATGGAACAGGGATACTGCTGTAATGAAAGTTTAGCAAAGCTTTTTGCTCGGCGGCAGATGCGCATCAAGCTTGACCGCATGCGCCACATTTTTTTTTTTAAACAGCCCTTTGTAGTGATAGTAGGGGTGCGCCATGAGCAAAGTTTTCACTTTGCTTCATGGTAGGGATGGCCCTACCATGAAGGTATAAAGAGATCTGTTAGATAGAGAGCACTTGTATGGAGACCAAAGTTACCCTTTAAAAACATGCTGCATGGCTACCAATAATCAGTGCAACTTGCATTATACTTCTAACTAATAATACAGCAAACATACACTTATAAATGGTAAGGCTGATGCACAGATAAACAAAAAAGTAACAGCTTCTGGCAGCAGAATGCTCACAAAAAGGGTCAACATGTTATCATAATACATATGCAAAGAGTTAAAAGCTTCCCAACTTTGCTTGAGCACAGTCTTCGGTGCTCAAGCAAATCAGCTAATCATATTTCTGTTTACTTTGTACTGGCTGGGAGATACTTGCAGGAGGGGATTCTAAATCAACCTTACAACCATAGAACCCAGTTAGCATGTACATAAGTACATTCTGCATCTGTGTACACCAGGATAGTTTTTTTATTATATGGTGTTTTATACACCTCAAGTGAAACAAGCAATGACCTTTGGCTTGATATTAAATCTTTATTGGTAGCATCTAGGTATTCTAACATTTTGTGGAACAGCGGAACACGCTATACATTGATATATAGTATATATTTTATTTAGGTATATACGTATACATAAAATTTAATACCTATTAAGAATAAGTAGCCTATGGATCCAATAGATCTCCCTTTGATGGAGCTAAAAGGCTGAGGCTGCACTGCAATGCACAAGAAATACATTGGCATTTTGCCAGAGTAACACATCCTAATTTCACATGTTTAGTACTACAAAGTCTTCTGTTTGGCACCTATGGATGATCTATATTGGGAAATTGAATCTTTAACTTTCTGTATTGTTTCACTAACAAATAGTGTACAACAGGAACATTGTATGCAAGAGATGTATTGCACGTGTAGTAACTACCAAAGTATGGCTCCTCTATCAGGACAATCTCTGTTTAAAAGGCATTTGAGCTTTAAGACATGTCCACCCCCAAAACTATAATCCCCCCAACTACGGGCCCCACCATTTAGTGTAGTTTAATCCTTACCTCACATCCCAGCTCCATAGGGTTCTCCGTAAACCCCCCCCAAAAGTTCCCAAACTAACCACCAGGGGATAGCAGGGCTCTGCCTGCTATCTTGCCTCCTGTAGATATTTGCCATGCGCACTGCAGCCCTTCTCCCCCCTCCCTCCCCTCCCTCTCCCTCCCTCTCCTCCCTCTCCCTCCCTTCTACTATCCCTCCCTAGCGCAAAACCCCCTTAATATGCTGCTCCCCCATGTCCCCAGCCCCAACCGCATATTTTTTTTTTTTCAAAAAGCTCCCCAAACTCTTACTTACCTCTCCGCTTTCCTCCGCTGCACTGAATGACTGGTCCCGCCCCCTCTGCTGCATTCTCGCAAGCAGAGGGCCGGCAGTGCGGCGGAGGAACGAGGGGAGGTAAGTAAGAGTTTGGGGGGCTTTGAAAAAAATATTTATGCGGTTGGGGCTGGGGACATGGGGGAGCAGCATATTAAAAATCAATTTTAGGGGTGGACATACCCTTAATGAATGCATTTTTTAAGGATAGTAAGTCTTTTACATAGGCAGCCTCTGGATCTAAGATCTCTCTAGTTTATTAATAATGATTTATATTTAAATCCAAGTTTGCATAAATATTGATGTTTGCTTGGTTAATGGCTTTAAACTATTGAACAAACAATGGAGAACTGGACACACATATGTAACCAAATAGAGGCACTTAAGATTTCCAGCTGAGATGAAATAAACAAACGAACGAAAAAAAACCATGAGGAAATAAGCATGTCTGCAAATTGGACTAGGAATGGAAGGTTGTCTCCCTACTGAAGAACATGTATCAATATAACATCACCAAGCCGGACCAACAAAACAGGAATAGGTCCACAAATAAATGTTAAAAGAGTGGTAATAATAGACAGGTAAAGCTTAGGCAGTGTTGTGGGTTTTTTGTTTTTTTTTAAAGAAACAGAGCTGGATAGACTATGACCAAATAGCCTGAATAGGGATTATGTCCATTGTGAATGTCACCTGATATGTTCCTTAATATTTTCCCTTATTCCCTCTGTATGGGTATACTTGGGCTATAACATCCTGCTTTCCTTTTCCATTCATCCTTTCACCTTTTTATTTTACGTTCACCTTTTTCTCTCTCTCTCCTCCAAGATGCCCTTTCAGCACACCCCTGATTCGCAATGCAGCATGTGTGCACAAAGTTGGAGGGAAGAGGGGACTGTGCATCTGCAAAATTGTGGTTTTTAAGAAACTGTGTTCCTGGCTTCCAATGTAATACGGTTATAAAACAGGAAATAGCCATCAAATATTCCCCACTGACTTGTAGAATTGATTTAAAACAGTAGTTTTGTGGGAGATTAGTTATTGTATAATGTATATTATAAAATCAAATGTTCACCCTACTGTAAATTATCAAGATATTAGAGGATGTCACGATTCAGAATTATACCCCTCTTTAATTCTCTCTTCATGCTCAACACACTTAGCATGCCAACAGAATAATCCACAATACAACAATGCAGACCCCCACCCTGAGCCATAAATGCATGCCTATCAACCCCCCCCCCCCCACAGCAAGAACCCATCATGTGGCTCCTCCATACTGGCCCCATACACATAATGAAAAGGAGTGGATATATTAAAAAAAATAAGCTTGAAAAAAGTTCTATCGTTATAAATGGTGATAATTTTGCCCCAACATCAGATCTTATGTTAACATTTGAAAGAAAACATCTGATTGGTTGGGGCAAATTTTGCACCATTTAACAATAAACTTTTATTAAATACACCCTGAATAATATTTTTCCTCCTATGAATGCATCTATAAACTGGTAGATGTTTGAACTCAAGTGTTTAACTGTTAAAGTTACAATTATACTCACCTACCCCTCACTCCTCGTTTCCACATATGTATAGTACCCAGAGTGAGAACCTAAACTGCTAAGTGCTTGCCTGAACAAGACACTGGAATTAAACACAAGCTTGTGGTTTTACTTTAAATAAACTCACTTTGACAGCTTGAATAAAAAGTTATTTTAAAAAGGGACAACAGTCAGATCTCTCAGATTTTGACAGCTGATATCTATCCACTTTATGTTAAGCAGCATATATAGGCAATTTAATGTAAGATTGTTATTTTGCTGGATCAAGTTCTGGGCATTTAATACGTATGGCTGATCTTTTGGAATTACTTTTCTTGGTGATGCTGAAATTGTGCCTTATCAGATGAAAAGCTTAAATGCTGAATATGAGTAAAAATTTAAGGAAAATAAAGGTGACAAAAAAGTGGGGAAAAACTCAATATAATTTGCAGTTGTCTGGAATAACTACTTTATTGCAAGCCACATAATCTAAAGGGTCTTGGGCTGACTACATTAGCTTTAGCGGTTTTCAGCAATAATGTAAAATCAGGCTGTAAAATTCATTGTGGAAGGAAAGGAGATTAGATTATGTTAATTAATACTGGGCTATTAGAAGGATAACAGAGTAATAGTTCCCTTAGGCAGTGATGGCAGAATGTGTCATTAAACCACAGGATTTCTCAACTACTCTCAGCTGTAAGTATTAAACTTCCAGTTCTTCTTTGACGGACATTTAACCCTTTTGTAATCAAATATGACATTGTAGTTCCAGTGTTCATGTCAGGCTAAAAAAAGCCTGACTTTGCATTAGAATTTCCATTCACATTTATGTAATGTGACAAATATTGTTTGACCTTGTACATTTTCAGCTGTGGCAGCATGGATTTGAGATACTTGCATGTACCAGCAACCTTAAAATACAATATACTAAGACTCTGACCATATTAAAACCAATGAATAAGTAGATGGAGGTAAAAAGATGTATGCATTAGGAAACCTTCATTTCAAACTCTCAAGGTATCAGTATAGTATCAGAATTCTGGGCTACACATGTGAGCTTCACTTGTAGATGATTCCTAGATGCCTATTCCAGGGTATCCAGGCCAACTGTTATTACAGTAGGGCAATTAATTGTCCTTTAACAGAATGCTATTTCACGCAACTAGTGGTGATTGATCACAGCACTTGCCTATTAGTAAACTCTGATCAAAATAAGAGCCCCTTATACTATTATTTATTCCTTGCTTTCAGTAGTGCTGTAAATGTAAATGAGCTTTTAAATAAAGGTAATTGATCTACCATTTTTTAAACCATTAAAGAGGATTGATTTGTTTTGCAAATGGTAAGCAGATCATTAGTAAGTGCTATAAAGCGAGTGCTAGAAACCCCACTAGACCCTTGCAATAACAAAAAGGGAACAATTTTGCAAGGAACCCCAAAACAAGTAATGATGACCTGGATCCTTACCATTCAATTTTATTCTTTTTTTTAAGGTGATGTAATTCCAACAACCATTCAACCAGGGAATAATCATTTTATTTACTACACCATCTTGACCACTCATAATTTATCCAGGTAGAGAGCTAAAATAACAGTCAAGTAGTGACCAGAAAACGAAAGACTTAAAAATCTATTTAATTTGTTGATGAAAGCCTGTCGGTTGTAAAGCCTCATAACCACACGTCAGTTATTGGCTAAAGTGTCAGAGAATTACCATTTTAGCTCAAATCTAGTAGGTTACCAACACAAAAAAAGTTGACTGTTGAATCAAGTTATATGTAGAGAATTTGAGGGCATGTTCAACCCCTATCAAAAAATTGTACACAGCTTAATTCCCTCCCCATCCAATCATTATATGTAACATATCTACCAGTTCCAGTGCAGATATTCAGTATGATGTTTGAGGGGTGATTTATTTGTGTATACATTTTTAATTAGGGGTGTCCATTAATATTATTAGCTAATAATATTTGATTCATAAGCTTATTATTATTAATATTAGGGTGTATCTGAAATGAGGTGAGGTTGCCTGAGTCTGCATCATGTAAGTAGATTGAGCAGCAGAGAAGGGACAGCAGTTGCATCTGAGACAATGCGTTTCCCTTCTAAGGCATAATGTACCCTTTCATGTGCAATATAGGAATGTTAGAAGCCACAGGGGATTTCCATGATAGTTTATTTAAGTTATATAACAACGCTTTGGTAGCAGAAGTCAGGGAATCAGGGAATAGTCAGCAGAACGGAAAACAACATTAAAAACATTACTTAAATGAAAGTTTCTGAATAATTTAAATCATTTATATACAGTATATATTAACATTGTATATAATATCTAGACTTTGTATATATGTACTAACCTTTCATGTAACATGTATGGACTATGTAATGTAAATGCCACGGAAGATGTATATAAATCCATACCTGTCTGTATCTTCTATAGATTTAAATATACAGACACCATTACATTCAGCCAGACCAGGGTGGGAAAAAAAGAGTGGAACCCAGTAAGGAGATATTGTTAATGATGTTACACATTACATGATATGTATTAAATTCAGACACAGACTCAAATTTTGCATCATATCATATCCATTCCCCCCACGGTCAACGCCCCCATCCCCTATGCGCTGGCAGGGCTCACAGTCTGTGGAAAGCTATACACATTTCATTATTGTTTCTAGGCTTACCCCCACTTCTACTTACCAGATAATTTAGGATAGTGTGGAGGCTAGTCATTGGTATAATCCTAAAGGGACAGAGCTATAGCTGGCACAGGCTATATTATATATATATAGATGTATATATATATATATATATATATATAGATATATATATTATAATATAACTATATATATATATATATAGCCTGTAGCCACAAAAAGCCTATCGCCCTTAGCCCCACCCATAATCAAGCAGACCACACCCTCACATCACATTTTTTTTTTAGGAAAAAATGGGTATTATAATGGGTGGAGGGATGGGGGGGGATATTAACAGCCACCCCTCCAATCACAGGTGCCATGATCAGTGTAGGGGTCTTAATGTATTGGGGTTAGATGTTTTAAAATAATAGATTTTAACTTTATAGGGTTATTTTTCTCTGAGTTTTGGGATGTCCTTACAGTGGACATATTTGGTCTATTTTGTCTATGTTCATTTGTCATTTTCTCTTCAGTTCTCTTCAAGTTATGTGGAAGTATATCGGTGGATTTATGTAAAATTTTCATCTTCTGAGGGATATACTGTGTCTGTGCAGTTATTGCTAATGGTAATTTTAGAATGTATTCAGTTGCCATGTGGTACATTCTTTGCTGCTGCAAATTACAAACCTTCTTGATATACACAAGCTCTGCTTCCCCTCTGTTTCATTTGCTGGGGTTATTTATCCTTGGCGAGTTTTAGGAAAGTAATTGATATGACTAATTGACAGTATCAATTAATCACACTATTTTCAATATGCACATCAATCATTTATGCTGCCAGATGGGAGATCCTAATGTAGTATTCAATAAAATTACTTGTTGCCTCAATTGGTGTTTATTTGCTAACAAAAATACAGGTTTTATTTCGCTGTGTAAATCTTTTTTATGTTTATTAACCCCCATGATCACAGAAGCACAATAGTTTTGACTATAGTTTTTATTACCCTTTAATTAGGTTTGTCACATGAATAAAGGTGGTCAGTTGGTGTGTGTACCTGTCAGGTGGGGGGTTAAAAAAACAAACACTTTTTTGATGATTGGTTTTACTTTTTTAACTTTAGTTACCTTTAAGTATGTCTGCCACAGTATATGGAGTGGTAGGTCAGTAAGTGGTGGACCTTGTCATGTTGGATTTTTAAAAACTAACCTTTTTGTTATTGGTCAAAATTAGTTTTTTTTTTTACTTTGTTACCCTTTAAGTATGCTGCCACAGAAATGAAGTGTAGGTCAGTTTTTGTGTGTACCTGGGTCAGGTGGGCGGGTTAAAAAACTTTGTTGATGATTAGTCAAATATATATTTTTTTACTATAGTTACCCTTAATATGGCTGCCATGGAAATGGAAGGATAGGTCAGTAGGTGTGTGTACCTGGATCAGGTTGAAAGATATAAAAAACAACTTATTGATCAAAATTTGTTCTTTACTTTAGTTACCTTTTAAGTATGGCTGCCCACGTAATGGATAAATCGATCAGTATGGTGTGTGTACCTGTGTTGGTTGGGGTAAAAAAAACAAACAACTTTGTTAATGATGTCAAAATAGTTTTTTTTTAGCTATAGTTACCCTTTAAATTGGCTACCATGAAAATGGGAAGGGTAGGTGAGTAGGCGTGTGTACCTGGATCAGGTTGGAAGTTAAAAAAACAAACTTTTTGATTATTGATCAAATTAGTTTTTTTTACTTTAGTTACCCTTTAAGTATGGCGCCACAATAATGGATAAGTAGATCGGTTATGTGTGTGTAAATGTGTCGGGTTGGGGGTTAAAAAAAAAGCTTTTTTGATTGTCAGCATTAGTTTTTTGACACGTAGCTGTGTGTACCTGTGTTGGGTTTGGGGTTAAAAAAACAAAACAAACTTTGTTAATGATAGTCAAAATAGGTTTTTTTGACTATAGTTACCCTTTAAATATGGCTACCATGAAAATGGAAGGTAGGTGAGTAGGCGTGTGTACCTGGATCAGGTTGGGAAGTTAAAAAAACAAACTTTTTGATTATTGATCAAAATTAGTTTTTTTACTTTAGTTTCCCTTTAAGTATGGCTGCCACAATAATGGATAAGTAGACGGTAGGTGTGGTGTAGTTCGGTTGGGGGTTAAAAAAAAAGCTTTTTTGATTGGTCAGAATTAGTTTTTGTGACACAGTAGCTGTGTGTACCTGTCTCCTTTGGGGTTAAAAAAAAACAAACTTTTTGCTGATTAGTCAAAATTTTTTTTTGCTACAGTATACTTTAAATATGGCTGCCATGACAATGCAAGGTAGGGCAGTAAGCGTGTGTACTGGATAAGGTTGGGAATTAAAAAAACAAACTTTTTGATTAGTTGATCAAATTTGTCTTTTTGACTGTATTTACCCTTTAAGTATGGCTGCCACAGATATGGATAAGTAGATCAGTAGGTGTGTGTACCTGTGTCGGGTTGGGGGTTAAAAAAGCTTTTTTGGTTGGTCAAAAATTCGTTTTTTTGACTTAGATTACCCTTTAGGTATGGCTGTGCAACAGTGATGAAGGGGTAGGTCAGTAGCTGTGTGTACCTGTCCACTTTGGGGATTATAAAAAAAACAAACTTTGTTGATGATTAGTCAAAATAGTTTTTTTTTAACAATATTTACCTTTAAATATTGCGCCATGAACAATGGAAGGGGAGTTAAGTAGGCATGTGTACCTGGATCAGGTTGGAAGTTAAAAAAAACAAAACTTTGATTATTGATCAAAATCTTTTTTACTTTAGTTACCCTTTAAGTATGGCTGCCACAGTAATGGATCATAGGTCAGTAGGTTTGTGACCTGTGTTAGGTTGGTGGTTAAAAAAAACAAACTTTTTTAATGATTGGTCAAAAAATGGTTTTGACTATAGTTACCACTTAAGCATGGCTGCCACGAAATGGGAGGGTAGGTCAGTATGTGTGTACCTGGGTCTTATTGAGGGTGTATGTGTTTACAACAACCATAAAACTATCATTTATTGAGGATTATAAAAAAAAACATTTTCTTTTAACTTTATTTATTTACCCTTTAAGTCATGGATGTCTTCCACGGAAATGGATGGGGTAGGTTTAGTAGGTGTGTGTACTCGTGTATGGTGGGGATATGTGTTTTTGCATGTGTAACCATATAACTAACTTTTATTGAGGATATATCAAAATTAGATTTTTGACTTTTTTTAGCCTTTAGTATGGCTCGCAACAGGAATGGAAGGGTAGATCAGCAGGTATGGTACCTGGATCAGGTTGAAGTTACAAAAAAAAACTTTTTGATTATTGATCAAAATTAGTTTTTTGACTTAGTTACCTTTTTAAGTATGGGCTGTCCACAATAATAGATAAGTAGATCGGTAGGTGTGTGTAAATGTGTCGGGTTGGGGGTTAAAAAAAAAAGCTTTTTTGATTGGTCAGAATTAGTTGTTTGACACAGTAGCTGTGTGTACCTGTCTCACTTTGGGGGTTAAAAAAAAAAAAAAACTTTGTTGCTGATTAGTCAAAATTGTTTTTTTGAACTACAGTTCCTTTAACATATGGCTGCCATGACAATGCAAGGGTAGGTCAGGAGGCTGGTGTACCTGATAAGGTTGGAAGTTACAAAAACAAACAACTTTTTGGATTATTGTCAAAATTTTGTCTTTTTGACTTTAGTTGCCCGCTTAAGTATGCTGCCACAGTAATGGATAAGTAGATCAGTAGGTGTGTGTACCTATTGTCGGGTTGGGGGTTTAAAAAAAGCTTTTTTGGTTGGTCAAAATTCTTTTTTTTGACTTTAGTTACCTTTAGGTATGGCTGCAACAGTGATGAAAGGTAGGTCAGTAGCGTGTGTGTACCTGTCCACTTGGGGATTAAAAAAAAAACAAAACTTTGTTGATGATTAGTCAAAATATTTTTTTTTTTCAGCTATATATTTTACCTTTAATATTGCTGCCATGAAAATGGAAAGGCGCAGTTAAGTAGGTTATGTGTACCTGGATCAGGTTGGAAGTTAAAAAAAAAACAAAACTTTTGATTATTGATCAACTCTTTTTGTTTTTCTTTGAGTTACCCTTTAAGTTATGGCTGCCACGGTAAATGGATACATAGGTCAGTAGGTTGTGTACCTGTGTTAGGTTGGGGTTAAAAAAAACAACTTTTTTAATGATTAAGTCAAAAAATGTTTTGACTATAGTCTACCATTTAATCATGGCTGCCACAGAAATGGCGAGGGTAGGTCAGTAGGTGGGTGTACCTGGGTCTTATTGGGGGGTATGTGTTTACAACCATAAAACTATCTTTTATTGAGGATATTTCAAAAAAACAAAACTTTTTTTGTTACTTTATTATTTACCCTTTAAGTATGACGGCCACGGAAAATGGAATGGGTAGGTTAGTAGGTGTGTGTACTCGTGTATGGTGGGGATATGTGTTTTTGCATGTGTAACCATATAACTACTTTTATTGAGGATATCTATCAAAATTAGATTTTTTTACTTTATTTAGCCTGTCAAGTATGGCTGCAACAGGAATGGAATATTTGCCTTTGCTCTAAGATTCTTAAACAGAGATATACAGGCTTTTACAAGCTTTGTGCTGCCGCAGAGGAGCAGCTTTGTTAGCGAGCCATAAATCCATTGGCCTTGAATGACAGCTGATACACCAGAAGGACTGGAAAAAGATGGACTAGCAGAGTTTTGGGCAAGATATCTTTGTTCAAGATGTAAGGGGAAATTAAAGAATTGGTGATTTTTGGTTTTGGAGGGGTTTCTATTACTAAATATGAATGCCTTAAGGGAGAACTAACAAACTTAATTTTAAAAAATCCCAAGTAAACTTTTTCTACCCAGGAATACCTATACATTATAATATTTGTCTCTACCTTATTGAATTTGTAGATAAATTAAGTAATTAGATTCTGTAACAAAGGGGCTTCCATGTGTTGCCAGTGCACCCACAGCCATTTGACTTCACGAGCCACAGCCCCCTGTGAAAGTTTTACTAATGTACTTGTGATCACATTTGAGTCGCTGGTGGCACCAAGACCACAGAAGTAACAAGTTCTAATCCCCAAGTTTACTTATGAAACAATTATAACATAGTTTACTTCTGAATTTATTGCTTTTTTTGTTTGTTTTGGTTTCCATGTTAGTAAAAATATAAGGTTCTCACATATGTACAAACTTTATATATAGCAGCTCTGTATTTATTTACAACCAGCGTGAATGATGACAGTTTTCCAGTAGCAATACAAAACAGTGACTGATTTTACTGACATTTACTAAAAATGTACTTCTATCACCAAGTTCACTGGTGGACCGTTCTGCTAAAATGCTGGGTTTAGTAAAAAATTAGACTATTGGGGTACAGGTTGATTCACCAGGCTCCCTTTGTTTTTGTTTTATTATGTGTCTATCAAAAGAAATAAACAGGAGATTCAAATAAAAGTTACTTATCTCTTAAAATGGTGCTAATTTTGCCCCAACCAATCAGATGTTAGCTTTCAAGTGTTAAATAAGATCTGATTGGTTGGTGCAACATTAGGCACCATTTAAAACCATAAGAACTTTTATTGAATAACCCTGCAAGAATCCACATTACTACCAATACTTATTAGCCATTGTGACATCAGCAAGTAGAAAGCTATCTTATAAGGAAAAATAATATAGAAGGTTGCTGGTTCGATCCACCATACTTACTTATTTTTTGCTGAAATGTAAATGTTCCGTTTCTTTCAGTCTTATCAATGCTGCAAGACATGCCACTGCAAAGATTCCTTTTCTGTTTTGTATGAAAAGCAAAGGATTTTCATTGTTTTAGGGACAGGAGCATTTGTAATGTGTTTAACATTACAAAAACACACTGCCACTGACAATTGAGATTCTGTTCAGAGGGGGGATCTTGAGCTGTAACATGAGTTGGCTGTCAGCTTCCAGGAGCAGACTTGTCAGTTTCTGTAAATGGCACATTGTAGGGGGGTGTTCCAGATAAGGTGAAAAAACACACAGGTTATTTTCATAATCCCCAGCATCACAGCAAGGGAGAGCTGAGACACACTCTGTTGTGTGTTTTTGAATGTGCTCTGTCTATCAGGACACATGTTGGTCTGGGGACTTTATTCTTCTTTAATGTAGCTTCTTTGTGAAAAAAGGAAACAATCCCAAGAGCCATCCATAAACCTAATTACCTTTGTGAATCCTGTCCAAGGAAAGGTGTTCTTAGTTGTTGCACCCAAAGAAAAAAATCAATAAACACTGTCTGGACAAATACTTGCACATGGTCTAGTGGGGAAAAAAAGTACAATTTGCACCTTGAAAGTATAATACATCCATAAAATTTCTGAGAGGGTATTTGTTCCATATATAATTGTCCCAAAACCATTTCTGCCGTTTGCTCTTAATTTTTACTTGATTAAGTTCAGCATGTAAGTATGTAGATTGTATGGTAAAGGGTTTACACAGCCGCCTGTATGCCAGGGTTTACTCTATCACTGTTTTTTTAAAAGCTGTAGCGTTGTCTTTGATGCTTACCACACAGTAGGTATAATACAAAACCATGGAATAGTATGAAAGACTATTGCAGAACAAAATCATCTTATATGTAATGTCATTCTTGTTCTAGTATGTATAAAAAAGTGCTTCAGTCATTTTAGTAGGCCAATAAAAGGTATTATTTTTATATCCAAAGTCTTACTTGGTACATGTTACAATTCTTTACTACTATAATAAATTGCTGTGAGTCCCCTTTTGTGTCTGGAAAGAGGAATTACGATCCCAGTAAGTTGGCCACACCCCCCAGGCCGCTCGCTATGAAGCAGGGTGCAGTCACAATGCAGCGGCACGCCTGTAGCGATAGCGGCAGGCCCCTGTAGGGAAGGAAGAAAGAATTTTTTTTTTTACCTGGAGCCGATCTGCCCACTGCCTAATCGGTCCAGGAGGGGGGTGTGTTGCTAACCGTATGTAATTCTGGCTGCATTTTCTGACTGTCTGGCATTCCTGATCTGCAGGCAGTCACCCGGCACAGAACCGGCAGTTGGCAGCTTCCTGGATCAAACGCGGCTGCTGTCCTGGATATCGGCGGTGCGTGCGTCCAGCGTGCGTGACCTCGTGACGTCAGCGCATGAAAGAGCAGTAGTTCATCCATGTGGCAGGACCAGTACAGGCTGCTTTCCTAGCAGCACCAGCCGAGCATTGGTGGCCATACAAGTCGGGTGTTCCAGTGTCCATTCTAATTCTCTTTAAGGCAAGGCAAACACCAACTTAGGATTGATCTTAGTCATCTTAACCTGTAACTACAACTGAATAGGGATGGTTTGACTACTACCCACCCAAGTGCTCAATTTAATTTTCGCAGGGGCTTGAGCCCTTCCTGCATGGTTCTAGCTTGGGGGGGGGGGCCACAGTGGTTCTAACTAGATAGCTATAGATCATATGATAGAAGTGATACGAGATGAAGATAGACAGATGATAGATCGATGATAATTAAGACAGATATAGATAGATAGATAATGATGATAGATAGATAGATAGACTGATGATCATCGATAGAAAGCTGTAAAGCATATATAGCATAGCTCAGATAGATGTATGATAGACTAGACATGATAGATAGAGACAGATGATAGATAGGATGATAGATAGCCGACGATGAAGTATATGTATAGATAGATTAGATAATATATGAATCTTTTGGATGTTATTCTAGAGGTGGGGTCCTTCAATTATCGTAAATAATGGAGGAATGATATGTAAATACAATGATAAGGACAGCAAGTTAAATCAACGTCTATAAAGCTCCTCCCACGTCCTGAACACGCCACATCCCACTTCCGGACAAACCACCCTACTTCCAATTTAAAACCACATATAAACCACACTCCCCTTCCGGGGCGAGGGTGGCAGCATTTAGATTTTGTGTCAGGTGGCAAAAAGTCTAGAGACTGGCCCTGCACACCCTTTATTGGTTTGTTTTTTAAGCCAATAAAGCATCAAGGAAACGCAGCGTCTTTTTGCAAGGATGTACAGGCAGTGCACTGAAAGTTAATACACATGTGTCATGGGGCTCGACCTGCGAAACCCGATGGCGTAGGATGGCCATTTTGTTATCTGGTGAGCAGCAAAAGCACAAAACAAGCCATGGTTTTTTTTTTCTCTAAATGTTAAAGAAAGAATTGTGGGTAACTGGATTACTGCCTTATGTGTGTTTATTGTTTCAGGTTTGATGACCTGCATGGGTTTAGGGTGTCCTTTGATTTTTCATTGATCTGGTCAGTATAATCATAGACAAACTGAAGCAAAACTTTGGCAAGTCTGGTTTCTGGTTGGTTTACTAAACTAATAAACTGTTTTTAAAAGTGATACAGTACAGGCTGTGGATAATCATTCCATTATCAAACTACATACATGCATGGCTAATAACATTCATTTGATATATCAGCAGGTTTTTTTTTTGCGAAACAGAACAGGCGTACTCTTAATTTTTTTTCAAAATGTTATTGTCATTGATTTCCATTTAAACCATATAATGCCTTCTCAGTGTACAACAGTCAACCTGGCAGAATACAATCCTGTTTTCTGTCAGATCAGAGTTACTGCTTCCATGCTTCTGATCCCTTTTTTTTGGATTCGATTTTGACAAAAGTTGTGCTGATATTTCGATCTCATCATTAAAATAATCTATCTGTTAGAATTGCAGCCTGGGCATATAAACAAGTTTAGTTCCCTAATCATTGGTGACACCCAAATCTCACCAACCTGTTGCACACAGGGTAATAGAGAGTAACAAGGATGTGGTTTAAAATAGGATAAAAAAACGGAAACAATGAGCCAAGTTAATAGCTCCCTTTTTTTGGAAAACCCCCCCTAAATGCAGTACACCATGAGACATTAGCACGCAAAGCTGATTACTTTACTTTTGTAAAGTGGGCTAGAATCCAGCATATTTATCACTATAGCCACATCAGTGACACCATCCCCTTTATCTGTTGCTGGTGATGCTCTTTGGGACTTACATAAAACACATAGACGAAAATCAAGCAGCTTTGTGCAGCAATTTATGTACGACAAATATTTTTTGTAGTTTTTCTCCTTTTGTCCGGTTTTATAGACACTTAAAGTTGACCCCAAAGCCAATGCAAAGATAAAATAATAAATAAATAAAAACATGTACAACATGGAACAGGTTTTACTCCACATGACACGTTTCTATAAAGTATCCGAGTTTATATGGAATAAAATGTACATATTTTTCTCTGCACTTTTCTCCCTTTTTGTAATGACTTGTCCTAACTAAGAATGAATAAAGGCTTAAGGATCACAAGCCACTTTTGTCTAACTCACGAAATCGCAGCCTCGCTCAGACTAGGAGATGAAATACCTTTTGTTGCAGTCATAATAAAAGAATGGCGTCTTTCCTTCCCACCTCATTCCTTTTTTAATAAGTTTTATTTTCCTGGCTTCTCCAGTTTTTCTCTGAGTATTATCCTGAATTTGATCATTGAATCCTACACGAGTATAACCCAATGAAAGTTTGGAATGTGAAAATATAGTTTAAAAAAAATCAAAAATGAGGTGAGATAAAAAAAAGCAGGGTTGAATTTAACTAGGAGCCGGCAGACTGTTAACAACGAACAAACACTTATAACTTAAAGGCTTTGTACACACATGCGATTGCGGGGCTGACCCATATGCACTATTGTGTTCGAACAGCCTAGTTGGGGCCGACTACAGTTGAGTATATGTGAACTCGGTCAGGCAATTACATGATATGATGCTTGTGTACGGACTTTTATAGATGTGAATAGCAACCACTGACATTAATACAATACGCTATGTCTCCTCAATCATTTCTGTGGTTCTTATTGAATTTATCTAATTAGCCTCTAACTATTGTGGGCTACCTCCCACCTCCCTTAAAACAACTCTCTCTGATGCTTTCCACTGGGTGAATTCAGCTGGCTAGTACAGGCTCTTGACTGTATCGAAATGGTACAGTACAGGAAGAACGCTCGGGACTGACATATTTTCCACGCCGCACATGACTCCCTGTACTTTAGTACATGGGGGCAACCACAGCTGAAGAATTTTCCAACGCGTAACAAGTGTCCGACAGTAATTCTCGTTCATGGGGTACACACATTGCAGAGAAAGAGGAGGCGATTCCGTCATATCTGACAAATCGTTCCTTCCTCTACATCTGTGTACCCCTGCTTAACCATTGCTGTTTATCTCCCTGGACCATGAATGGCATAAAGAAAGTATTAATTCATAGTTGCTAAAATAGTTTTTTAAAAAATAATCCCTATCCCCCAGGTTAAAGGTCAAATCAAGACTTACAATACAAAAAAAAAAAACAAACAAGTGCAATTTACTTAAAGGTCACTATACTCCTGCACATCTTTGTATTCTAAAGTACAATTTTTAGGGTAAGTACAATGATGTTTACTACTTGTGTCGGTGCCCTGCTTTGTGTAGTGACTTTTCAATGTTTTGTTAACTGCGCTAGTACAGATATATAGATAGATCAAACAGACAGATAGATTAGATTAACAGACTATAGATTAGATAGACAGGAGACCATTTAATTAATCAGCTCCTTATATTTGGGTTTGTATTAATAAATGTTTTTGACATGTGTTGGGCGATCCGATTAAGAGGTCACTTGTGGGCACAAATTAGCTACACTCTGGTTTGAGTGACAAGTACTTTCTTTACATGCTGTTATTTAAAGAGTCATTTCCATTCCCCCTAACCCAACTTTGGGAGTAAGGGTAGGTACCCCTACCACCCCCATTATTATTTTAAAAAGTCCCCCGGACTCTACTAACAAACCGCCTTACTCTCCCGCGGCAATCCCAATCCGTTATTTTTAGGGAGTTTTAGGTTAGTAGGTGATCTTTTGACTCTCATCTTTAATTGTAAATATGAGTTGAAATAAATTGCTACATGACTGAACTCTGATATATTTATTATGCAGACGTATCTACTAGCATACACAAACTGTTAAGATAATAAAGTGGCCGTATATTATCTATTGCATAAAGAGCTTTTCTCCCTGTCTATTATCTATTATCGCTCTATCCATCTATAAATCTATCATCTATTTATCATATCCTATCTATTTATGAATCTACATCTATTATCAATATCTGTCTGTCTGTCGGTCCTATCTATCTATCTATTAGTGATTTTGGTTCATTTTATTTTCTATCTTACATTTACTTATCACAACATGTGCACATGTAATACATAGAATTATAACCATAGTCGGTTCATATTGACGTTTTTGGCATTTTCTACAGTGCAAGTATAAAGGTACTTATGAGCATAGAATGCCATTATTTGTAAAGTATTTTTTAACATTTTTTTTTCCTTGTTCCTTCCGAAAATGGTAAAATCTCAGCTTATCATCTATAACCTTCAATTTTTGTGGCGGATTTCCTAGGTCACTAAGTTGCAAAGCTTTCATTTTTATTCCAAATTCCCCTCCAGTTTTAAATGCAATACGTGTGGAGTTGGATGTGTTGGGTAAGTCGGACTATGCTTTACTTTGTAAAGGGGAAATGATAGACTGACAAACTGATTGTTTTCTCAAGGATTTTTAAAATAGAAAAAGCTTCAGTTAACGCAAATGGTCCTTCCAAGCTGTAATCATAGTGGCAGCTTTGGGAAAACTGGAACAAAAAGTAGAGGGTACCATTGATTTGATACAATTAATGTCTTTAGGACCTATCATAGAAATTAAAGCTGGAGTGTTAAAGTTAAATGTCCGATCTCATCAGTCTTAAAATCAGGTAGTGGTACAAAACAGGAGAATAAAAACGCAAAAAGACACCCCAACAACCAATGATTAAAAGGGGATTGCACAGGTTTTATTCAAGACTCCCCAATTATTAAATGCCCCACTATATTAATCATTTTATAAAACCAAAAGTTGGCTGGCCAGCCACATGCCTAAAAATTACATACAAACTTCACTTGCTATTAAAAAAATGTAATAATTCACATAAATAACCCTGTACCGCCACAACTAATCTTGGCGACTCTGTGTTTTACTGCAGTCCTGTCTATCAATTGTTTTTATTTCCAGCACCAACCCGCGTATCCTACCAATATATCGGATATTTTTTGTTTTCCACATTAAACTTTGCTATGTTTAATTTTTTCTGTTTGCATATTATCGTCATACAGTTTGAATGCCACGATTTTGAGTGTTACGTTCATCCCATGTGCACGCTCCTTCGCGATCTTAAGCGTGATAATACGAATCCAATCCTGTTAGTCCCACTTGGCGGCCACTGACCCCAATCCTTTTACAGACCCTCTGCCCGAGTCCCTGGGTTGGGGCATCCAGGTCTACTTGGTCAAGGCGTTGCCGGTCTTCAGTGTCCCCCGCTCACTAGCGTCTGCTTGGATTGCGTCAGCTCTGCACCTTACTTGACCACTCGATTTCTTAGAGGCAATCTCTTCTGTATCTGCAGGTCACTTATAACAGCGGTACTAGGGTATATAGAAAACTTTCTAATAACTCACATTGCGTTTCATTCACCAAAAGGCTTAATCTTGCGAATATTAAACATGCGAACCAGGGACTCTCGGCAGAGGGTCCTGTAAAAGGATTCAGGGTCAGAGTCTGCAAGTGGGACAGAATCGGTCGCTATCTATCACGCTGGAAAGACTTAAGACCACTAAGGGAGCGGGACCTGGATGAATGTATTACTCAGAATCTTGGCATTCGAACTGTATGGACAGTGATAAACATAAATATGGATCAGTGCTACATTAGAGAGCTGGGAATAAAAAGTCCCTCCAACAATATTCAAGTGTCCTAACTGAAAATGTTGTCCTTCTTAATATCCGCAGCTCGTAATTCAATCTTCCAGAGGTTCAGCGTTCTCCCTCCCTTTTGGCACCGATGTTCTGTTTCCAATGATCCTCTCCTGCTAGTGTTACTGGCTTGTTTTCTAGGCTCAGACACGGTCTCCATTCCTCCTTTTGTTCCCCTATCTGGATCCCCTTCAGAAGAATGTGGGTTTAGGCTTCAGGACAATTGTCTCCACTCATCCTTGGTTCTCATATTGCTGATCACTTCAGTGGAGTTGGGCAGTCAATCTGGCTGGTCACAGCTTCTTTGGGAATACCAATCGGGAGGGGAGGGCTTTGTAAACACTGGAGAAAGCACTTTGGCGGGCCAGGTTAGGTAAGAGAATATTCCCAGTAAAGAAAAAATGGGCTAATCCATTGTAGTGCAAATAATTAATAAACGTGGCATTAAATATTGTAATAACTAGCAAGACAGAATAATGCTACCCACCCGTTTCATCGTCATTCAACGACAGTAATTCAGGCCATGTTACATTATTATTTCCTACTTCGTTTAAAGGAGATGGGTCGAACCATTATGGACCCAATAACTAATTAGGGAAGATAAACCAAAAAACCATCAGTCCAAATCTTATTAACATTCATACTTTCCAACTAATCTATTATATATGGAATAATATTTGTTAGATGTACGGTAGCTTATTTTTTATTGCAACATTTCAATAGTAAAGAGAAAATTGTTCCTAATAATTTTTGTAAAAAACGACTATAGCCAACTTTATATGGTATACTGTGTATCTATTTCATATGAAGGCCTTTTGTCCCCAATTAAATTGTAACATTTTCAATATAAGAGAATATTGCTATATTTTTATAAAAGGGGGGGGGACATAACTCTACTTTTTCATCAACCATAAGGGTGTACTGTATTATTTCAAAAATCATACTTTGTTCTAATTGAGTAGCATTTTATTTTATCCCCTCCTCTTCCATTATTTCTAATATTCCTATTATTTCACATTACTATGTTGGACTGAGGCAATCATGTTTCAGACTATAATGTTTATATAGCTCGGGAACATTATGCCTTTATTAAACCATTTTTTGAGGCTCTTGCTTATTCTCTAATTGTCTTTACCGTATCTCAATTCTCTTATTGTCTTACCTATAATATTTAAGACCACACCATCAAGTTATTTGATAAACAACAAATTTTGTTCGCAATTAAGAATGCTTTCTATAAAATAACTTACATTTTGTTGTTTTGATTATTTGGTTTTAGTGATGTTTTGCATATTGTGCAAAAAATGGCCACAGTTATACATACATGCTATCATTTTATTTTCCTCCTTTTTCTTTTTCTTATTTTTCTCATTTGCCTTGCCCTAGTATGGACTTTTTTTTAGGTTTTTTGGATCTTCTAAAGAATATCTTGGGCGTATTTCCTATCTACGTTTTGTAGTTCTTTATCATTCTTATTTATATCCAATGTTTCTTCAATTTAAACTTTTTTACCCACATCTATATGTATTGTATATTCTAGTATAATTTTTTTGGTGATTTTGTATCTTTATTCTCTTCTTCTTTTTGGGTACTAATGTATTCTTGGGGGTTCTATTTTTTATTTAGCTCTTTCTTTTAGCTTTCTATTACCCTACCTTATATTATTTTTCTAGAAACGCTTTTTCTACAATTGCACTTGTTTCTCAAAATCTCCTTGGAAGAGAATTCCATTTAATTCGAAGGGAATTCTCCCAGGGTATATTTTCTAGCGCACCTAGATTTATGATTACTGATTAGCATGTATATAGCATTTGCGTCTAAACGTTGTAAAGAAAGTTTTAGTTTGAAGTTCATTATTAATTACCATTATCCTAAATCCAGGAATTGTATGTTTTTTCACTTATAGTACTTACAAATTGGCACATTTTTTAGACATCATATTCAAATGAATTATAAATTCCTTCCAAGGACTCTTTCAGGCCTTCCCGAAATATTTAGTTGTCTATTTTCGACGCCATAATTTGGCATGTTAATAAGTTGGGCATTTTGGTAGATATGGTCCTTATTCCCATTTAGCCCATGTACAATCCTGCATTTTTGATGCTAGAGTGGGTACCCATATCGTAGTAGCCGTCATTTCTGAGGCATAAAAACAATTATCAATGTGTAATTAATCATAGCTCACTGTCCATATTTTGGTTTTTCCATATAATATTTTAAACTGCTTGGACTCGCTTCCCAATGAGGTATTATGTATATAGCGAAGGTGATGTCTAAATGGCCATAATATAATCCTCTCTTCACTGGATGTTTTTAACACAGTCAAATGCCATCGTATCTCTTAAGTATGCGGTCATTAATTGATTTAAGGGCTTAAGGGAAAAATTTAAGGGCTTAAGAAAATAATCTATATATGTGGACAATTGTGTTTTAAGGGCAAATCTATATCAGAAATTATAGGCGTCCCGGTGTGTGGGTTTTATTTTTTATGGATCGTTGGTACACTGTGCTACTTTTAGGATCATTATTCACAGTAATGTTTTTCCCTTCAACATTATGATGATAATCCTCCTTTTTCCGCTTTTTTTTATAAGTTCCTTTAATTAATTGTCAAACCCATATATTGTTGGTAGGGTCAACTTTAGCTTTCTATAACTTCTTTTTATTTTCCAAACTGTTTTATTAATCTTGTCTATATACTCTCTTCTAATAGTACCGGACGCCATCCTCCTTTATCTGGCAGATTCAGCAATCATAAATATCTTCATTATTTTATTATGCTTTATTTATTTGTATTCTGTAAATTATTACATTTTCATTTTTCCTTTATGATTTGTCATTTTTCTTAGATCATTTTGTTATTCTAATTGGTTTCAATACTTAGCATACACATGTCTAAAACAACTGGGTTGAATGTAGACTTTGCTCTAAAAGTGTTCTTTCCGTTCAGTCTCCAATATTCTAATCTCTGACTGCTTCTATATCTCTTTCATTTTATATTGTGTAGCTCCTGTTTCTTGCCAGTATATCCTATCTTTTTATTTTCATATTTTTTTCTTTATTAAAAAATATCTTTTAAACTCAGTTTGGCATAAGAATTTTTGAATTCCTATTAAGTATTGAACTTAGTTTAACTTAGTTTTAGTTTTAACCCTCCCTTTGTTTCATAAATTTGCTGCTTCGCTTTCAGTTATTCTTTACTTGTTAATTTATAGATCCCACTTCTTTTAACTTCTCCAACCATCTAACTTTACTTCCCTTTACCGGCTTCTCCTTCTCCGGCTTCTCCATCCTCCTCTTCTGTGTAGATCCCCTCCTCCTTTTGTGTCTTCCTCCGTATAGTTCTCCCTTGGGCTCTCTGTGTTTTCCTTTAGGTCTTTCTCCCTATTCTCTAGCTCCCCAAAAAACTATTTCCTTGATTGATACTTGGGTTTAGAAGTGGGGATAGATATGTCTGGAGGGGGTTTTTACTGCTAGCTTTATAGGGTTAGTACAGGATATTCTTTTTGTATTGTACATTATAATTATAATCTATAGGGGAATGTCTAAAAAAATCTAGTGTTTCTGGATTCTCTATCTACTTTAAACACAATATATACCTTTCCTTATGTGTAATTGGTGTTTATCTCTAAAATGTACCTTTCTTTCTTTCTCTTTCTTTCTTTCTATAATTTCTTGCTGCTCCCCTTTTGTAATTTTTCTCTCAATTTTTTTTTAACTTTTATTCCCGCTCTAATTTAGCACTGATCCATATTTATTATTTATCACTGTTTATTAATTTATTGCAACCTAGTGCATATCAATGCTTTTTTATACTTGTTATATATTTGGTAGTATATTAAAGGGATATTCTTTAAATTTTATACGGTCCTCCCCTATATTTGTTCTTTTTATAAATGGCAAGAAACTCTAAACGACTGCTCCTTGAAATTAATACAACATTTTGAGAAAAGGAAGAAGACTCAATAATGTAGGGCAAAATTTCACACAGGATTTAGCACGAGAGAAGGAGGGGAGGACTTTTATGAAGGAATTTGATGAGTAGATTGGATCTTAAAGTGAACAAAATTGCTAAGGTAAGTGATGATACTTAAGACACGGAAGTTTAAAGAGATAGGAGAGATTAGCAACATAGATGTTTTTCAGTGGGAATTAGAGAAGAAAAGTTAGAGTATTTTAGGACACCTGGGCTTGGAGGATAGGGAAATTAAGGATTTTACTAGATCAAGATATAAAAGCCGGGATACAAGTATAGGTTAACCCCCCCTTCCATTTAGAAAATATATTTTCACCCCTGAATTCATAGATGGTTAACTAAGGGCTTATAACAGGCAGGCAAGTAAAAGATAACTAGTTGGAAAGATAGAGAAATAGGAGGTGAACATACTGTGGAAATGGGAGCGCGACCAAAAAAAACAAGAGTTATGGGAGTGCCTGCGATAATTGTCCCAGAGGGAGGACCCAAAAAGAAGGAGGGAGGATATAGTAATAGGTAAGACTGGGAATGGATTACCGTCCTCGCTGCTGGTTTTCCAGAGGGGGAGGGGAGCATCCTGAACTACTTCTCACAAACTGGCAACAGGGGAAGGAAAACTTAGGTATTTTTATTTGTATAGTAAAGTTTTTAACTAAGATGAGATAAGCCTACTAGAACAGGTTTGAAATGTGCTCCTAAATAGGCACTAGTCGATGTTAATTTAACATGTAGCACTGGGGTAAGAAAATTTAATGGCGAGAGCCAAACTCCTTAAATCCATTCAGGCTTTTGGATTTTTGATAAAAATCCCAAAATTCTAAATCCAGCGATTTGGTGTGCCCAAATTAAATCTCATAGCATGATACAGTAACAGTGCCTAACTCGCTTAAACAAAAAAAAACCCCCTCTCAGTCAGCGGAAAACTTCATCGCTTCCTGTTTTTTTTTTTGGCATTCTGTTTATATTTTTGAGATTTCTTCTGAAAATTCTTAATTTCAATATGTAACTTTGAAATTACCAAAAATTTGCACAAATAGTTTCCCGCAGTTTGGGATAAATAGGTCAATGTACAGTACCTTGCAGCAAAATTCCCCCAAGCAGCTTTTTAATAAATAGGCAATGGTACAGATAACTTACGTAAATGGCTAGGGACGCCGGAAACAGTCTGTGTAGTATTTTTGAGATGTTCTGGAAAATTCTGAATTTTCACTTATGTAACTTTGAAATTAACCAAAAATTTGTTCATAAATGTTCCTGCAGATTTGTAATTTCTGAAATCCGCAAGTACGTGTTCGCGGGGTCCGTAAAATCCGATCGGAACTGTGTTCAGGTTTTGGGTCGCATCTCCTAGTTGCAACTTGGCCTTTGGCAATGGTACTTATATCCACCTAGCCGACTATGTAGCCATATGTAGTTTTACTGTTTAACTTCTTGTAAATACTCCCTTCTTTTTTATAGCTTTATATACAGTATATGTATTTCTAATGTACATTACGCTGGCATACCCAAGTGTGCTATTTGAATACAATTATACTACATACATGTATTTCATGCATTGGCCTAAACTCTAATAGGTTTCCTCTCCTTTGCACAGGCCTACCTTGTTTTCATTGTCATACTGTTTAGAGGCATGCTATTTCTATAGTGGAATGAGGTTGCTAAGTAATGGAAATTTTACCATGTGACTCAAACAAATAGAAGGTTAAAGGTTTTTAAACAGGAATCAGAAAGGTGGTCTCCTTAGCATTACCCCAAATACAATAATTCTCTATCATTCCTTTCAAACGGAATTTTCAAGACTTAGCTTCAGTTTTATCTGCTTGCACTCTGCTGGGACACATCAGGCAGTAAGTGTCATTAGCCCCACCCTCTAGAGACCTGCAATCATTCTGTGCCTGTGGAACTTTAGGGAGATGACACATTTTTCCTTTTCATTCATGCTTGTGGCTAGCTTTAAAACTATTAGAAAATGTTGCATCTTTCCTAGAACGGGCGAACTAATTGAAGTTTTCGTCGTCTTTTCGAAACTTTTCGAACTATTGTAACAGTTCAAACGGACGCCATTAAAGTCATTGGAGGCAAATAGTTCCGAAAGTCGAGTCAATACTCGTATATCCAAATACGTAGTGCACTACATACATCATCTCCAGTTACATGTGATATTGGGTCTAATATTTGCTCTTCTTAATAAATACTGAACCCTACGATAGGGAATTGTGGACCCTATTTCAAATGGGTGGGGTATCTCGACTCCTAAAATAGAATGAAATAGGTTAATTCATTGTCCGTCCCGATATAGATTCAGTGAGATATGGCGGATGTTATTTAGACAAAAAAAGTAGGATATTGGAGACCATGGATGCCGTAATAAGTCTCTAAAGGCTGGAGTGAATCGATAACAAGTTGAGTGACTTACTGTGATTTGGATTGGGTAGGCATGTGATCGGACTTCCAGGGCCTTTCCCTGTCTACAGGCTGTTTGAATCTGCTGAGTTTTGTTTATAGTTCAATCTCATTGGTGGAGTTGGAGGATCAGTGAGTGGATGCCATCCTTTGGGTGGCAGTATATTAGTGGCTTGTTGCAAGAGGAAGGTGGATTTCCTTGTGAGTGGGACTGTGGCACTGTCTCTGTTACCGGGGATTTGTAGCTTTGCTCCTTTTTGAGCTGTGTGGAGGAGGAAGAGCATAAACCAGTGAGGCTTGGCTGCATGGTCCATAATCGGCATATGGGACCCATGCAGGCCAGGCCTCACTGCTCTCATGGCCACCACCCTTGTCTGTGTGAAGTATTTTCCAGGTCCTTTGCCACAAGGGTTTTTACTTCTCTCAGACTTCTCTCACCGCGTTTTATTATTTATTAGAGGTAAGCAGTATATGATACAGCCTCTTATTTGGTTGAGCGGGAGTCTTTTAAGTTGTATATACCATTTTTCCAGCATACAAACCTTATCCTTTTATATGAAAAAGTTATTTAAATGTATTAAAAAAAAAAAAGTCTTTAGCAAATTAAATTGCTCTATAACATTACATACTGATAGCTTTATTTCCAAACATTCTTGTGCTTCCAATTTTGTTTGTATTCTGTCTCATTGTAAATTTAGGCCTTGCTTTTCTATTGTGTCAGTTTTCCTCCCTCTCAATTAATTCAGATATTTTATTTGTTTAATAACCGTACCATCTAAGACATTTAGGTCTTCTTTAAAATATTCATCTAGATGGCTAGCATTCTTGAGTTATATGATGCTTTAGCAGGATAAACCAACTGAGGGCGGTAGCTGAACCCTGTTCATAAGTATTTATCAGATTGAATTTCACTGAGATCAGTGTAAACTATACGAATACAGATTACATTTTCACTTTTTTTTTTTTTTTATTCTGATAAACATTATCTATTTGGCCTGCTTTTCTATTCTTTATTAAAAAGAATATGGGAAATGCATGTACGATCAAAAAGAAAAAAAATCTATCGACAAGGCAGAGATTTCATCCAGCATACCTCTTCCTTTGTTCTTACCTGGTGGCTGTGTTAGGAGTGTAGCTGGATAACTCATAAAACCGGATATACACCGCACACGAGGATTTTGGCTTCAATTCTTTATTCGTCAGCATCAACATAAGTAGCCGTACTAACGTTTTGGGAAAACAGTCCCTTCGTCAGTAGCCAATTATGGCTATCACATGCGACCAAACTTTAAACCTATATACCTCCCCAGCAGGAACTGACATCACCTCAACACCGCATCACCATATTCCTAATTGAACCCCTAGTTACCTGTTAATTTACCCCACTCATTTATACTTTAAGGAAAAATCATATATAGTTTAGATACATCCTTATTTTAAATAATGATAAGATCATAGTCCTTAATATGTCCCCCTCGGTGTGCAGCTTTTAAGCTCGTGAACCCACCATACCTACTATCTTTATCATTATTTAAAATAAGGTGTATCTTAACTATATCTTTTACTGGTCCTGATCAAAAAGCAGGCTTTCTTACTCCCCCCCACCCCCAGCTCTTTTCCTTTTTAAAAATGAGGGAATAGGCTGTCCTCCGTGAGCTTTATATTAAAGCATAGACCTCCTATTAAAGGGGCATTTTTGGGGGTGTTATCTACCTACATGAAAACTTGCCTCATGCTTCCTAATATAATACATACAAGTATAAGGATGTGTGGAATCGAAGCACGCCTTAGGCTAAAACAACTGCATTTGTCCGAAGTGCTACTGATCTGGTCCAAGTCATTTAATACAAACATAGAGAAAGATAAATCATGCACATGCATAGGCCTCCATACATACCATATTATATGCACACTGGCATACATTATAAACCAGGGGTTTTTAGTATATACATTAGGTGAACTACTCTCAAATTATCAGATGGGTCTACATATAAAATCTTCATTAGTGATACAACTTGATTCTTTTAAGAAATTTTGACAAGAGCTACAAGTGTCCGGCTACCAATAATTGGAATTCATGCAGAAGACTTGGATACTTGACTATTAAGACCCTAGCGTGCCTATATCTATATGGCCCCAAAAATCCTTAATCCATCATGGCACCAAGCTCACATATGTTGACTCATTTCTACAACTCATGGTGAACAGTATGAGCCATAATCTTTTTAATATCAATCAATCTTTTACAGATCGCTTAAAGAATTTAGGGGACCCTTGGCGACACGGACTTTATGACATGTGATGGTCTAAGCTTGTATTAAACGCATCATCCCCAAGTTGAGGGGTTTCAATTCGTAAGGAGGTCTACCTCATAACATCGGCCATAGATTGCCGCTCTATTGAGTATCTGATGGATTCTAATTGATATTCTCATTGGAATAAATTACTTTTTCATTTTGATTTTTGACAAATAGGTGAAGACAAGCCATGGTCAAATATCGTCTGTCCTTGCTTTTTATATGGAAGCATTTGAAGTGAGCACATACTCGCCCTTTGCCAAAATAATTACTTATCTATATCAACCATACAACAGATATCTATTCTTTCTTCTTCTTTGAAAATTGGAATCACCTGTAAATTAACAATGTCATTCCACAGTGAAACAATCGATTATTTGATCTCAGGATTTTAAACAGAATAGTACCATTGGGTTTCGCACTTTGTTTCAAAAGCCCACAAGAATACCTGCTTATGCCTACAGGGAGTTATTTCCCTGAACCCCAAAGAAGGGTATTATTCTATTCCCTCCCCAGTTTCCTACGAAGGTGTCTTGAAATACATAGCGGACTTCAGTAAGGCCCAGACACAGCTCATGGAGGGGTCTGATAAGATGATTCTGATATATACATTCCCAAATTGAAACGAGCTAATGTTTGCAATGCATTCTAATACTGTTGAGCAAGTTGTGAGGATACCTGTTGTTAGTACATATAACATTTTTGATAATCTAATTATAGGTCGGCGCAGCGATGGGAAATTTGGCTAATGACTCAAACAGTCTTCCCTTTCAGAACTCTTGTCCCCTCTTGGCCATAAGATGGGTAAAAATCTTAAAGCATATTCATTCATAACTGATTAATGAACACGTCAACCCACCTCGAGTATAAAAGATCGAACTTTCTACCGTGTGAGCCAGAAATGGCTTCTTCAGGTGCTCATGGGTGGATGGCGGTGTGTAGATATGCCAGAGTGGTGTAGAATTAAAATACGAGCAGCGTCTAAATTGTGTAAGCCAAATTTGTATTTTTTTTATAACCTTTCCATGCGGCAGAAGACCACTCACGTCACTTTAATAGGACGACCAGGCAAATCACAGGCAGCGATCAGAAGTGGCCTTAGATGAACGGACAAAGAAATGGGAAAGATCCCCGAAGATTTGGCGATTCAATCATGGCTAGACATTTTACGACTGAGGGACATTCATTAGCCACGGCCTTGGATGGCAATAGATTTTGGACCACATAAAGAAGGTGTGATATAGAGAAGAGCATTAACTGCAGAGGGAGATCAGGTGGATTAACACATTGGGCAACTTCGGTAACCCTTGATAGTAATCGTTGGTTTGGTCAACCTTCAATTTATGGTTCTGTTTGCACTACCCTGCGAAAATCATCGGCTACCCCTCAAATTGGGCATAACTCTCGAATGTACGCCTTTGCGAAACCCGACTATTGCCCGCCGTGTTTAAGAAGTGTTTAAAAAAATTTTGTGATAGTGAACTGTCCCCGACCACTTTCCTCAGGTGTGCCCACAGCATTTAGACAGTAGTTCCTGCAATGCTAGTTTAGTCTGTAAATCACACAGACTTTTCGAACTATACTCTCCATTGACTTTATGATCCGAAGTTGAACTTTCGAACTTTTACTTTACTTACTTAGGAAAGTAGGTTTGGTGGCTTAAGGGCATGTCCACATCCCCAACTATAATTTAACCCACCACTGGCAGCCCACTTATGCATCGGTGTAAAAATCTATACCTCACATCCCAGCTCCAAATGCTTCTCCTGAAGTCCCCCCAAGAAGTCCCAAACTGGCCATCAGGAGTACTGGCAGAGTCGCATATAGGACTCTGCCTCCTGTCTCCTCCCTCCGTGAGAGTTGGCATGCGCACGTGCATCCATTTCTCCCCCTCCCTCCCGAGTGTCTCTCTCCCTCAAGCCCGCATTGCTATTATTCACAGAAAGGAGTGACATGCCCTTTAAAGTAATTTTTCAGTATTATAACGATCTTGTCTCAGATTCAATGTATGTAATGTATGGTTTTCATAGTTTTCCCCTGGTGGTCTAACAAGTAAATGTTCTTAATTACAACTATACCGTATATATATATATATATATATATAGATATATATATAATATATATATATATATATATATATATATTAGCAGTCACATTCAACTATTTATATATATATTAATATGCGTCACCATTCAGCACCACCCCTCCTGGCCTGGTCTGTTGAATTATCAACATAACATAGAACAAGAGTGATACAACGCACTCACAGGACTTCTCCAATGTTTATTCAATACAACATAGTGGGCAGGCAACCAAATGTTGTATTGAATAAAACATTTGGATGAACCTGCGTAAGTGTGTTGTATCACCTACCTTTGGGTTGATATATATATATATATGTATATATATCCTCTACATCTACTCTATATGACACAGATCTCTCTCTATCTGCGAGAGATAGAGAGAGCTTTCAGCCGTTGGTAGAAATCACGCCAGAGCCTGCTACTCTCCTCCATATGCAATAAGGAACATAGACTTCTGGGAATTTAGCCATGTTATATCATGGAAGCTCTTAAGGAACAAAAAGACTTTTACAGCATCTCTACACGAGCGCTTGTCAGTGCTCACAAGGGGTCACTTATGAGTGCCGGGGAGGGGGGTCCGCGGTTTCAAGTTGTGAACCCCTTAAAGCCGCCAAAGGCCCTTGTCTAGTCAGGGCTCACAACGGTCCTTGTAAGGACCTCAGGTGGGGTGCCCGGTTTCGAGTTGTCAGACGCCCTGAACGGTCTCGTTCGGATTGGTCGGAAGTGTCAGCAGATCTAATCTACGCACAGACCGATTTCATCTGAAATCTCTGCCGGTCAGGGATTTTCAAGTCGGGCCGTTCAAGTTTTACCGAGATGTTCAAGGATTACATGTTCGACGTCGGGTTTATATGCTGTTTCCGCCCACGGACGTGCTCCCCAGACCATTCCTGCAGGGTCCAGAGGCCTGTCAGGTAAGTTGAGAAATAACGAAGAAGCAAGGGTGCACTACTCAAACCGTAATTTAACTTTATTAACTAGATACCAAACAACTCTAACAACGTTTCGGGGATACGTGCCCGCGCGTCCTCAGTGATGTCAAGCGCAACAGTGTTATCACATCTAAATAGGCGAACGCAATACTAAGACCGCCTTCTGGGCTGGTTCTCCTTGTCTGATGGGGTTCAATCAAAAAAGTTGTCATAGTGGCATATAATAAGTGTATCATAAACGGTAAAATATATTCTTGTGTCAATAATTACCATATTACAATATTATAAAGATACCTAGCTAGGTATCTTAACATAATATTTTAATATTTCATTATTGACACAAGAATATATTTAACGTTTTTGTACACTTATTATATGGCACTATGACACTTTTTTGATGAACCAATCAGAGCCATGAGAACCAGCCTCAGAAGGCTGTCCTTAGTATTGGTTCGGCCTACTTTAATGTGTAACACTGTTGTTGAACATCACCTGAGGAAGGGGTCACGTATCCCCGCGAAACGTTGTTATATGTTGTTTAGGTCTATGATTTAATAAAGTTGATCGTGGAGTGCCACCTTGCTTCGTCGTTATTCCTCGTATGATTTATCCATTAAGGTTTGGATTGTTTTGAGGAGTGAGCACCCACCCAGCACTTGGTACCGAGTGCAGAGGTTTTTTCTATTATTTTGTGGACTGTAAGTAAGTTGACCCTGCATATTTCGCAAGTGTCGTTTCGAACTTCGCGATCTATTACCCCTATTTACTTTTAATAGGTCCGTTTTCGAAGTTCGGTAAAAAGTTTGAAAATGGACCCAAACTTTCGAAGTTCAGCATCTCTAATTTAACCTAGCATGTCAGTGTTTGGTAGGATTTCGCTGTAGCATTTTTTTGTATTGGGGTCGACATTCCATTTAATTACAGTATTTAGCCCGGTTTTGACCTGTCCACTGATTGGCAACATGGCATAAACTTTAATAAGCATAAGACCCATCAAAAGTGTGGGACTAGACTCCCAATATTGCACTCAAGCAACAATAACCACAAAAAAATACAATGAACACTACTCTATTTGCCGATGGCACAAAAACTAAGGGCACTAAATACGCAATCAAAAAAAGTACAAAACAAACAATAAAATAACATGTTTCTCCACTTGCCACTGATTCAGCTGGTATGGGGTGGAGAGGGAATAGCCTATATTCAGGACATGATCCAGGGTAATTGCAAGTCAATAACTTATAGTATGTAAGTATGCTGCAGACAATAGTCCATATGCAATGCAATAAAATGTTTCTAATCTTACAACTGATGATAGTCTCCAATTTGTAGCACCTTTGCTATGAAATAGCTAAAAATTAAGATCCCCTAACACCTAGAACAATACCAGAACTCTTGCCATATGTTGGCATAATCATAAAGCCCCATAAATACACAGATGGCAATCTGAAAGCTTTACATTACAACTCATGTACATTAATCAGCGAGCCAAGGTATGTTTTCAGGAATACTACCGGCAGGGCCATCGTGCTACGTGTAGCCAGGGAGACAGCTGAGTTTAGGACATTATGTGTGGTTAAGAGGTGGTGTAAGGAGAAGGGTTGGAGTTTACTGAGAAGCTGGGTCGACTTGGCTGTCAGGTCTACAGCTCTTTAGTAGGGATGGTTTGCCTCACGATGGCGGTGCAGCTGTTTTAGGGGAGAAGATTGGCTAGAGGTTGGAGGAGATTTAAAACTATATGTTGGGGGGGAGGGGTATTAAGGCAGTCTCATTGGGATAGATAGCCCAGGAGAAAAGCAGGTGTAGATAGGGCAGTGGTGGGGCAGAAAGGGGGTGGGGCTAGCATCGGGGATAGGGGAGGCCTGTTTATTAAAGTGTATGAATAACATTGGCAGGATCATAATCTAATATTACGTTGGCAAATGCGAGAAGCTGTTGACAAAATGGGTGAATTGGAATTATGGCATTGAATGAAAAGTATGATGTAATAGTTAGAGCAGAACCTGGTGAACAGTTCTCACAACTGGGCTGTAAATTTAGAAGGATATGCGCTTGTTTAGGCAGGACAGAGAAAAAAGGAAAGGAGGGGATAGTGTTTATGTTAAAAAGAATTGAAGCCAAATTTAGAAAAAGAAGAGATAACTGGTGATATGGATGTGGAGCAAATATGGGTGAAGTAGCAACAGGAAAGGGGGTAGCTGTCATTGTTGGTGTCTGCTATAAGTCTCAAATGCCTAGCAGAGAGGAGGTGAGTCAACTTCATATGCAGTTTGGGCAAGGCTGCAAGTTGGGGAGTATGCTCATTATGGGGACTTTAATACCCTGACATTAGATTGTTGTGGTGGAACTGCCATCACGAGAAAAAAGGCAATGAGTTCCTGACCTTGCTGCATGGGTATAATTTTCTCTCACAGGTGTGTTTGCGGTTTCTCTACTAGAAAAGGGAGTTCTGTGGATCTAGTAATATCTAACATCGTGGAGCGGCATTATAGATATAAAGGTAACTTAGGCTTAGGGAATATGACCATGAATAAGTGGCGTTTGACTTGTTATCGAAAGGAAAAGTGCTCTGGGATTAACAAAGACTTTTAATTTCGGGAAGGAGCTCTTCAGAATGTCAACTGGATAATGAAAAATTATCAGTAAAGAGGTACGACAAAGTGGACTGTGTTCAAGGGAATTTTAAGTAAGCCAGTTCTTTTCACATCTAATTTATACCCTTGGGAAATAAATGTAAAAAAAATAAATCCGCGCCCAGTGGCTGAATCTGATGTAAATAGGTAACGGAGGGCAAATGAAAAGGAATAAAAAGTCATTTAAAACCTTTAAGGCCGATGATATGGAAAGTGCCTTTAGGTATTATTAAAAACTCGTAACAAGGAGTGTATAAAGGCAATCAAACTAGCTAAAATTATTGGCAGTAATGTAATGTATCACCTTTACTTTCTGTGACTTTTAAAATAAACGTTACCGTAATATAATCTTGTGTAATAAATTTGTATTGATTGTTCACTATTTGCATACTATTATATGAGGATGCAAGGACCTTGCGGCGCGTTGTGTTAACTTCCAGAGATGCAAGAGACAAATCAACTCATTTCTGTTAATGACTGATAATCCCACCCAAACCTCACTTATAATTCATTTTGATCTAACGGAGGGATTTTGATAATTAGCTAATTGTTTAAGACACTATTAGCTAGTGTTTAATATTTGTTATGCGGTATTGAGAATTATGGTACTCAGCTGTTACTTGATTACGGATGACATCTAGCATGAAATGTGCAGGAAACTCCTAAGTTAAAGAACAGCTGGGTAGAAGCAATTTCATAGAGGAAATAGAGAGGAATTTGTTTTGTTAATTCTATTAAGTTAAATAAACTTATTGGCATTTTCGTTTTATTTGATTTTTTTAGAGATTTTTGTGTGATAAAAACATCATTATAGACGGACTGTGGAAGCAAATGCTAGCTCATATTTCGAATTCAATCCTGTAGAAATGCTACGATCTGGTCTAATAATTCATAGAAGAAAAGATAATCAATGCAGCATTAATAGGGCACCTACATGTCATAATTATCTGCACACTGGCATAACTTTTAAACACAGGATTTGAGTATACCTAGCTGTGATCACAATATGAAAATCTTTACAACCATGGTCACGGTAACCCCAGATCATTATATTGTATGGGAGCCTTGGAATTTCATGTATTTAAACTTAAGGTGGCTCTCACAGTTCTTCTATTTTCATAGGTTTTATTAGGAAAAGTGGTCAGTGCTTCCATGTGTAGTTGCACCGCCGATACGGCTCTTTAAAGGGGCATGTCCCACCAACTAAATTTAAGCCACTACGAGCCCCATCTGTGGTAAAAAAAAGTTTTTTTTTTTTTAAAAAAAATAGTTACGCTTACATCTGCTACCTTATGGTTTCCTGGCTGTCTTCTCCGCTTGTCGCAGGAACTGAAGAGTAGGAGTGTTTTCCTTTCCTGTATGAATGTTCCACTGGAAGGACCGTGGCAAGTGCATGGGAGCAGCTGGATGGACAGCCTCTCTTCCCTCACTATAAAAAAACAGTGGGTAGGGGGAGGTTGGCAAGTCTGCTATCCGATCCAATGGCAAAATACGGGAAATGTACAAGTTTTATGAACTAACAAAATGTAATGACCTGCTTCATACTGGGTTACTAATGGTTGGAATAATTTTTTCATTCATGTGATCATCAGTAGATGTATACAAAACCCCTTGTTTATAATAAATGCAAATAGTAACATATATATGCTATTGTCTATAATGTGCATTGATTCTTTCGTTGTATTATAACTCCATCATAAATTCTACAATTGTGCTCCATTCCCCTATTAAATCAGTCATTCCCTGTGATATCATATGGAACTGTAACATCTTGCAGGTTGGGGGATGGGAGTCTGCCGTCTAAAGTAAGTTTAGACTTAGTGGCCGAACTTGGCCTTTAAGAACTGCAAAATAGTCCTCAATGTGTCTTTTAGAATGCATTATGAGGGAAAATAATAACCGCCCTATCTTGGATTTTAGTTTTAAAGGTTTTTGTACAAATGCAAAGTTTTAAAGAGCCACTAAACGTAAGTAAGTCAGAATATACTATAATTCTGGGATGTAGGCAGCTCACTTAGGATTTCTGGTATATGTAGTACTAACTGATTCCTGAGGAGGAATAACTGTTTCAGTGGACAGGTAGTATGTTTTGGAATCATAATTGAGCTACAGTAGATAGCTAGAGGTCTAGAAGGAAAGAAGACATGGAGTGCATCATTTTGAATAGTTGTCTTTTTCCAGTGCACGTACATTTTTTGGCATAAAAACTCTGAAGTTATTTTTCCAGAATAGTTGTGTACACTTCATGGACCTTTAAGACTAAGGAAGCCATAATTTTGGCTGTACTTAAAGCAACACCTGAACCTGAGATGATCTGCGGTCACAAAGTGCTTTCTGCATAATATTGCAGTATCTTCAAGCTGGTCAGTAAATTAATAAACTTGACAGAGAGGTCAAGACTGAGCATATTTTCTGCTATTAAATGTTATGTTTATATCATACCTTCTCACTTCAAACCTACTCTGTATGCTTTAGAAAGTTATTTGGGGAATAGTGTGTATTTTAAAATTTGAAATGGGCGTTGTCTAATAAACCATGCTATATTGTGATGTTGATAACATTATGGGGTGGCACTTCAAAGGATAATACATCTCAAAAACAAATTAATTTTAAGCTGTCATCTTTAACCTTTCCCTTTCTTGTGGGGCGCCTTCAGAGCTTATCTTGGCCCCAGTAAAGTTCTGGCCTCTTGGATTCATGTCTTCAGTCAGCTAAGCTCCACCCCCGAGACTAACTTCCTGGACCTTTGCTGAAGACTGTTTCTAAAAATCCAGCGGGCAGTTTGCTCTGTGCTCACAAGCGCGCCATCGTGCGCAGAGCCATGCGTGATGTCATCAGCGGTCAGCAACACGTCTTGTAATGCTGAAGTCACACCACAGCGTCATGCGTCACCACGCTACGTCACGTCACACACGCACGGAGTCAAACTTCCCTGTTTTTTAGACACAGTCTGCAACGGTCCAGGAAGTCTCGGGGGGTGGTAGGCTTAGCTGAACTGAAGACATGATCGCAAGATGGCGCAGAACTTTACCTGTGGGCACAGGTAGGCTCTGACTGGACCTAAACAAAATTTGAAAAAGGAAAGGTTCAGTTAAAGATACAGCTTCCATTTAAACTACGGGTTATTCAATAAAAGTTCTTATGTTGTAAAATGGTGGCTACTTTGGTCCCTCCAATCAGTATGTTAGCTTTCAAATGTTAAATAAGATCTAATTGGTTGGGGCAAAATTAGCATCATTTTAAAAGATAAAACTTTTATGAATAACCCTGCAAATTTTTTTTTTGATGTCTTATCCTTTAATACAGTGCTTTGCTGCCACGGGGGGGGGGGGGGGCGGGGGGGGGGGGGGTGGTGTATAGAGTCAGTGGGACATGACTTGGTGTATGTATGTATCGAGAGCATGCCATTCATAGGCAGTGAACATAATTCAAAACTGAGCTGTATGTTTTGTCAGTGTCCTAAAAGACAAGCAAATAAAAATAGGTTTGGGGGGAAGGAATTTGAACTACCCCTGGGTAAATAGAAGAATGTTAGGGATCAGGGGGCTCTTAACAAACGGAGGGAGGAGAAGGGGAGGGGGGAGCATAGATGATAAGCGGCATGTACGACCAGGTATGGAAGTAAATCAAATTGATATCCTAAAATGTATGTTTTAGCAAATGCAGAAGTCTGGTCTGGTACAACCGGCTACTTTAATAATAGCCTTTAATTAAAGAAATATGATGTAACTTGGTATAGCAAATCAAAACGCTTAATGATTCCATCACAACACGACTGAACAGTAAATATTGAAGGATACTCTTATTTAGACATGACAGAGTTAATAAGAAGGAGGAGGAGTATGTAATGTTGTTAAACAGGAATTAGCAATTTAAAGATGGATAGATGGGGGAGTAAAACGATTACGGCAGAAATATTAGGTGCACTGTGTACAGAAGCAAGAAAGTAGGTAAATGAATTATTGTTGGAGTAAATGTTATAAGCCGCCAAATGTGGGGAGGAGGTGGAAAATTATCTCCATATGTCAGTTTGCGAAGGCTGCTGGTATGGGGGCATGTTCTGGTCATGGGGGATTTTAACCTACCCTGACCTAATTGGAGTAAGTAACTGCCAGCACCTCAAAAGGTATAAGTTCTAAAATTTTCCTATATGAGCATTTTCTTTCACAGATGGTGAAGTTCCACTAGACAGAATGCGTTGTTGATCTGGTGATATCTAATCAACCCTGAGCTCATTTTGGAGATGAGGGTCATTGGAAGCTTAGGGAATAGTGACCATGATCTAGTGTCATTTAATAATATAGGTTGCAACAAAAAAACTAAAGTCACTGGCTTAACAAAAACTTTTAACTTTAGGAAAGCTAATTTTATTTATGGCGTTAAAGGAATCACTCCATTCGCCTGCTCATTACTGGGGGGAACTGTTTCTAGGTAAAGATCAGCTTAGCAGAGTGACCACTTTAAATGGGAGGGAATTAAACTATTACATTCTAAATCGGTACCTTGGTAACAAGTGTTACAAAATTAGATCCAGTCCTGCATGGCTTAATGTCTCAGTAAAGGGAGATGGAAAAAAAGAAAGGCTTTTAAAATTTTGACAAACACCGAAGAGGCACAGAACAGTGCTTACAGGGAGTACAAAAGCTGTAATAAAGGTGCAAGAAAGTAATTAAACTAGGCTAAAATATAAAATGAAATAATACTGATGCCGAACAAATCAAGTCCAAGCCCAAAATGGTTTTTAGTATTATAATGGTGAAAAAGATGAGGACTGAGATGTGGGACCATTAAATAATTGAGGTCTTGTTGAAGTAGAGATGCCGAAAGGCTAATCGTGCTAAGCCGTTTTTTAATCGGTTTTTTTTTTACTGTTGACAGAATCCTTGTCCTTACGGTGGATTGTAATAATATGCAGGAAGAAATTTAAGAGTTTTCAGCATTGATAACAGAGGATATGGTACGGAAACAATTAGACAGGTTAATCTTAATAAGCGCCATGGCCCAGATGGATTGCATCCTCGGCATTTTAAACAGGATGCTTAGTTTCAGTTCTATCTATCCGATACCACTGTCTTTTCCTATTCGCTTTTTCTGGGGGATGTGGCCGCTGGAATTGGAAAAACCATATGTAATACCAATATTCAAAAGGTATCGTCACAGCCTGGAAACTATGACGACTGTAAGCCTAACATCAGTTGTAGGGAGGTGATAGAAACCTTGTTAAGGGATCATATCCTTGCTTGTTTCGCAGGGATCATCTTATTATTAGTATCAGCATGGATTTAGGAGAAATTAGATAATGCAGACAAATTTTAATTGGTTTTTATGAATAAAGTTGAGTAAGGAAGCGAATCAGGGTAGTGATGTGGTATATTTTGGATTTTGCAAAAGCTTTGATAATGTTGTGCTTCTCACATAAGCGACTAGATGTATAAACTGAGGACTGTTGGCCTTAAGAAAACATTTGTTCAGGGATAGAGAATTGGTTATTGGATCGGCAAACAGAAAGTGGTGGTTAAATGGGAGCTACCACATCGATGTGGCTAAGTTCTAAGCGAGTGCCTCAGGATTTGTTACTGGGGTCGGCTTCTGTTAATCTGTTTATAAATGACTGTACTGTGAAGGTGTGGCGATTGAGGGGGTGCAGTTCTGCAGTGGTGTGCGGTAGTGGACACGCTAAACGTATGGCGTGGAGCTTTGGGAACTTCTAATGATGTGCAAGTGCTGGGCGAAGCCGACGGCGTGAGATAAGTTGGGGGGTGACAAGTGCAGGGTGGGCAGAATGGGCGGTATAATATTCAATTTGAGTGGAAGCTGGTGTAAGTGATGTGTCTGATTTGGGTGGGTGATAATAATGCACAAATAAAGTTTCCATCTCCGGTAAAAGGCGTCATGGCTGGCGAGAGACGGCCTGGGTGAATGTGTAAGTGGCAGTATGAATGGAAAATTATTTGGGGGGGTAAGTCTTTTGTCGGGTGTCTAACGACTGTAGCCATGAAGCAACAATGCCAGTAGGCAACGGCTAGAGCTATGCGAAGATATGGGCGTTAGAAGGGGAATAGATTCAAGAGAGAAAAATATTATTCTCCCTCTTTACAAGCACTGAAGGCCTCATTTGGAATATGCGGTGCAGTTTTTGGAATCCCTATATACAAAGGGACATTGGAACATTGGAGGCAGTTTAAAGAAGGAAGGGTAACTAATTACTAAGGGGAAGATGGATGGGCTTGAATATGCAGGCAGAGTGTGGTAGACAAGTTAGGCTGTTTGTTACATTGAGATCGGCGTTTTCTTGGTACCTATTACCTAACCAGGTTGCAAATTATAATGGGCCTACAATGAATCTCTGGTGCATGTCCTATGAGGTCATATCAGGGACATCG
>JAACNH010002354.1:0-41269 GCA_019447015.1 Hymenochirus boettgeri
AGAGCCTGCCCAGGATATTGTTACAACCTGGAGTAAGGTATCACTTCTATAGAGAGCTGTGCACAGATTGTATACCTGGAATCATCACTTCTGTAGGAGGCTGTGCCCAGATTGTTACACCTGGGTAATATCACTTCTGTAAGGAAGCTGTGCCCAGATGTTACAACCTGGGTAATATCACTTCTATAGGAGATCTGGTCCAGATTGTTACACCGTGGGTAATATTACTTCTATAGGAGATCTGTGCCCATTATTACACCTGAGTAATACCTACTTCTATAGGAGAGCGTGCCCAGATTGTTACACCTGGGTAATATTCTATAGAAGATCTGTGTCCAGATTAGTTACACCTTGGTAATATCACTTCGTAGGAGAGCTGTGGCCCAGATATTACACCTAGTAATACACTTCTATAGGAGAGCGTGCCCATATTGTTACACCTGGGTAATATTCTATAGAAGATGCTGTGCCCAGTTGTTACACCTGGGTAATATCACTTCTGTAGGAGAGTCTGTGCCCAGATTGTTACACCTGGTAATATAACTCTATAGGAGAGCTGTGCCCAGATTGTTACAACCTGGGTAATATCACTTCTTAGGTGAGCCGTGCCCAGATTGTTACACCTGGGTATATTCTATGGGAGAGCCGTGCCCAATTGTTACACCTGGGTATATATTCTATGGGAGAGCTGTGCCCAGATTGTTACAACCTGGGTAATATCACTTCTATGGAGAGCCGGTGCCCATTGTTTCACCTGGGTAATGCACTTCTGTAGGAGAGCCTGCCCAGATTGTTACACACCTGGGTAATATCACTTCTATAGGAGAGCTGTGACCAGATTGTTCACCTGGGTAATATCACTTCTATAGGAGAGCTGTGCCCAGATTGTTACACCTGGGTAATATCCTTCTATAGTAGAGCTGTGCCCAGATTGTTACAACCCTGGGTAATATCACTTCTATAGGAGAGCTGTGCCAGATATGTTACACCCTGGGTAATTCACTTCAATAGGAGAGCTGTGCCCAGATTTTACACCTGGGTAATATCACTTCTATAGAGAGCCGTGCCCAGATTGTTACACCTGGGTAATATTCTATGGGAAGCTGTGCCCAGATTGTTACACCTGGGTAATATCACTTCTATAGGAGAGCCGTGTCCAGATTGTTACAACACCTGGGTAATATCACTCTATAGGAAGCTGTGCCCAGATTGTTACACCTGGTAATATCACTTATGTAGAGCTGTGACCAGATTGTTCACCTGGGAATATCACTTCTATAGTAGAGCTGTGACCCAATTGTTCAACCTGGGTAATATCACTTCTATAGTAGAGCTGTGACCAGATATGTTTACACCTGGGTAATATCACTTCTATAGGAGAGCTGTGCCCAATTGTTACACCTGGGTAATATCACTTCTATAGTAGAGCTGTGACCAATTGTTACACCTGGGTAATATCACTTTCTATAGGAGACGCTGTGCCCAGATTGTTACACCTGGGTAATATCACTTCTATAGGAGAGCTGTGCCCAGATTGTTACACTGTGGTAATATCACTTTCTATAGTAGAGCTGTGACCAGATTGTTACACCTGGGTAATTCACTTCTATGGAGAGCCGTGCCCAGATTGTTACACCTGGGTAAATATCACTCTATAGAGAGCTGTGACCAGATTGTTACACCTGGTTAATATCACTTCTATAGAGATCTGTGTCCAGATTGTTACACCTGGTATATCACTTCTATAGTGAGCCGTGCCAGATTGTTACACTGGGTATATCACTTCTATTAGGAGAGCCATGCCCAGATTGTTACACCTGGGTAATATCACTTCTATAGGAGAAGCTGTGCCAGATTGTACCCGGGGTATATCACTCACTTCTGTAGGAGAGCCGTGCCCAGATTGTTACCCTGGGTAATATCACTTCTATAGGAGACCTGTGACCAGATTTGTTACACCTGGGTAATACACTTCTATAGGAGACGCTGTGACCAGATTGTTACAAACCTGGTAATATCACTATCTCTGTAGGGAGCCGTGCCCAGATTGTTACACCTGGGTAATATCACTTCTATAGGAGAGCTGTGACCAGATGTTACACCTGGGTAATATCACTTCTATAGGAGAGCTGTGACCAGATTGTTACACCCTGGGTATATCACTTCTATAGAGAGCTGTGACCAGATTGTTCAACCTGGGTAATAACTTCTATAGGAGATCTGTGCCAGATTGTTACACCTGGGTAATATCTATAGGAGAGCTGTGCCCAGATTGTTACACCTGGGTAATATCACTTCTATAGGAGAGCTGTGCCAATATTGTTACACCTGGGTAATATTCTATGGAGATCTGTGCCCAGATTGTTGCAGATTTGCAACTTTTGTATTCAGCCCTAATCTAAGTTGTTCAGATGGTTAAACTATGAGGGAAAACTTGCCCTAGCAAGTCAATTTGGTAGCGTTAGACGAAGAAAAAAGATGACAAGGAAATAGGACAGGAGACATGGGATAGATGGAACAGAGGTAGGGTAAGGGGAAGCAGGGAAAGGGAGCCTAGGATGGGCGTAAATGTGTCACGTAGACAACGTCAAGGTAAAGGTTATTACGTATGGAAAGTGTGACTTTGTCTATTGTCACTTTTATAGAACAATGGCGGAGAACAGGAAGTGTGCGTCTCTCTGTGGATCGCAGATCAAGGGGAGATAACTTTGTTAGTCGAGAGGCCAATGATCCAGGCTGTGTTGACATAATTAGACCCTATTCTCCTCTCATGCATGAGCTGTTCCAGTCAATAAGGTGCCAGGACTCGGTCTGACTCATGTCTCTGCTGGAAATCTCTTTCAGCATCTCACGTCCCACAAACACAACCGTGAAGCCTTCATAATAAACTGCTCAGCCACCACGAGACAGCCGAAACAGAATGAGCCCATAACCCTTGACAAATTTAGAGCGTAAGCTCTTTAGCAAGTTTTCCTCCTAAAATACACTAAGGGTCCCTACACCAGTATATCCTGGTGTCATACGACCATGTATGGCAGAGCATCCAACTAGTGGTGATACTTTTTCTCAATGGACAAAGCAGAAGTTTTTATCGACCAATCGTGTGATACCCGTATGTGCGTTTGGAGCCTTTTATTAGGCCAGGGGCTATATGGATTCTACACATAAAGTTTGGTTCTCCATAGCTAACATTGCTTCTTGCAGATTCTCTTCTGGGCACCACCACACCCCAAAAACCCTTTTCTCCTTTAAGTGGTAGGCCCAGTTGCTGCTTTTTTAAAACAGCTGATTGCGTGGGCACCCCAGCCCCTGTGCCCCGTAGGGGTGATCGTTGCAATACACTGTCACCATTTTCCCATGAATTTCTGCTGGTCAGTATGTAAATGTAAAAATCCAGTTAAGAGAAACCACATATTTAAATCATTTCTAGCAGACATGTCAGTTCATTATGAATATTAAGATCATGCATTTTGCACTGTGGACCTTTTCCCCTGAATATCTGGATGTAATCATCGTATTGGGGGGCAGTTTATACAGAGACCTAAACAGCCTGAAAAGGGAAGGTCTCTACGTTCCAAAGACTCTCAGATAACCCAGCACACAGGAAGGTGATACATTGTTGGCACCAGCTGCATCTGTCTGGGGCCCCAGTGACGTGGGGTATCAAATGCCAACCTATCAGGACAATGTTTTCTGCAGATTGAACTGACAGCAAAAAAAGAAACACAATATCATATGAAATTAAATTCTGTAAAATCATTTGAAATGCTGTAAAATTCTGTGAAATGTGAACTCTAACAGTTTCATACCCCCAGCACTGTGTGTTTTTATCCGGCACATATAGTAATGATTCTACCCATAACTCTGCGCACTGTGTACTTTGTCCGACTGCGAGACACAAACATTTGGAGTAAGCAACACTGTAGAAAACGAGGGCAAAGGTTAACGCCGCTCTCTCAACCCGTCAGTGTTACATGTAATACACATCCTATTCATTATAATGACTTGGTAGCATGATATACTCTATTCTCTATAATGTAATGTGATTCATATAAAGCATATTATTGTCATTATTTATTATTATTATTATTATTATTATAATTGTTTTTATTTTGTTATTATTAGTGTTATTATTAATGTAGAACAAGGTCCATAGTAAAGATCATTTAGAGTTGAAGAAGTAGTATTACTATGTAACATCTGGTTCATTTACTGGCCCTTATGGACTTTCTAAGCTCCTACTTGTTCTGTCGGTAATAGCTGGTGTGTAACAGGGATAAGCAAGTAGGTCTTGCAAGTAGAACAAACATTCATGGAGATTCAATAACAGTTCTTATCGTTAAAAATGGTGCTAATTTTGCCCCAACCAATCAGATGTTAGCTTTCCTCAAATGTTAAATAAATCTGATTGGTTGGGGCAAAATTTGCACCATTTTAACGATAAGAACATTTATTTGAATCTCCTTGATGTTGTCCTATCTTAAAGGGTAACTATCATTATTTTTTGGATTTATATATAGCCCACACTTGCGTGGCGCTTTACAATAACATATCATAGATTCCATACGGGTAATACATATTATACAAAGTCATACCTATAACAGCTTACAGTCTAGAGGTAACTAGTGTTTCTTTATCAATATTTTGTTCAGTCCATGGCAGCCTATAGAATTATAGACAACATGTTAATTGTGCCCGTGATTGGGATGATAATTCGTGTTAAAATTAAATGGGGTATAGAGTTTTTCACTTGACATTTTTTGGGGCCACACTATAATAATTCTTTAGTCCAAAACAACAGATGGTTATATGTTATTATGTTATGATGGATTATATGCTTATAATAGTCACATAGCTATGTCCAGATCATGTAACCACTGCTAAAAAAACTCCTTTAGAACAAAGACAACAATAAATTAAGAGCAAACCCAACGCAGCAGAATAAACTAAACACTGCAGAACCACTGCTGTTCCCCAGAGGGCGCTGATTCGCAACAAATGTCACCAAACAGCAAAACAAGCAACAACATATTTATTATAAGGATATCCAAATTCATATGGGCATTCCATGACTTGGATAATTTGGTCTCATTGGTGCTTAATACAATCATGAAACTCTTCAATGATTGGGGTATAATATCTCTTATACCATTATCAAACCATTCACCTTTTATATTATACATTACATTTAACGTTTATCGTAAACTGCTGGAGAGAGGAGGACATTAACAAAAAAGTCCTGTGTTTGATTGTACTCTATGTGAATCTCCCCCAGTTCTTACATTCCTATCCATTTACATGGTCTTGTCTCTTTCTTCTACATTGTTTCCCACGTCACCGATTGTTGTTTTTTCATAAAGGTCTTCTGGCTCAGAGCTTAATATTGCTGAGGCTTAACCCCACCTATCAGGATCGATCGAGTCACAGCTGCTCATTGGGGCGAACACTTTTTGGGCTTTAGGTAGGAGAATTCATTGACAAAAGTTCACTTCAGACGCCGAGAGTGTCCAAGAGGGGCCGAATTCTCCACTGGATTCCTGTGGCAAGTTGCCCATTTTGTTCCATTATATGTTTATTTGTCTATCCCTTCTTATTTATTTGCTTAATTGCTATCCCTTCTTATTTATTTGTTAATTGTCTATCCCTTCTTATTTATTTGGTTAATTGTCTATCCTTCTTATTTTTTGTTTAATTGTCTATCCCTTCTTATTTATTTGTTTATTGTCTATCCCTTCTTATTTATTTGTTTAATTGTCTATCCCTTCTTATTTATTTGTTTATTGTCTATCCCTTCTTTATATTTGTTTAATTGTCTATCCCTTCTTATTTATTGTTTAATTGTCTATCCCTTCTTATTTATTGTTTAATTTATCCTTCTTTTTATTGTTAATTGTCTATCCCTTCTTATTTATTTGTTTAATTGTCTATCCCTTCTTATTTATTTGTTTATAATTGTCTATCCCTTCTTATTTATTTGTTTAATTGTCTACCCTTCTATTTATTTGTTTAATTGTCTACCCTTCTTATTTATTTGTTTAATTGTCTATCCCTTCTATTTATTGTTTAATTGTCTATCCCTTCTTATTTATTTGCTTATAATTGTCTATCCCTTCTTATTTATTTGTTTAATTGTCTATCCTCTTATTTTTTTTAATTGTCTATCCCTTCTTATTTATTGCTTAATTGTCTATCCCTTCTTATTTATTTGTGTTTAATTGTCTATCCCTTTCTTATTTAATTTGTTTATATTGCCTATCCCGTCTTATTTATTCTATTTCCCCTTTACATTGGGTTTTTCTGAAAATATCAGTCTGGTAGTAAATAATTAAGAAGGAAAAGCTGATTCTGACTCCATTTTCAAAATGTATCATAACGTGGCTTTTATAACCAATCCTTTGGAGTTAATTACGAATCGCTGGGGAGTTTTGTCATTGAGAGAGTTTTCTTTCTTTCTACAGAATAGTTTCTCTAATTCCAAATTTTTCTTTTCAAATCCCTTTCTGGTTGTGAGATATTTTTATGTATCTCCGTTGTATTTCATTATGTTTTAAATCAGGGTTGAAATTTTCGATTGTTGTGCACAAGGCACCTTTATATTTTGCTAATGTTATTTCTCTCTTTGTATTAAAAAAATTTTTTAAGTTTTTGGGCAACTTGAATTTTTTGTCAAGTGGATAGTAGGTGGGTAGTAAGGTGGATAGTAAGGTGGGTAGTAAGGTGGGTAGTAAGGTGGGTAGTAAGGAGGATAGAGGTGGTAGTAAGGTGGATGTAGTTGGTATTAGGTGGATTAAGGGGTAGTCAGGTGGGATAGTACGGTGGGTCTAAGTGGGTAGTAAGGTGGGTAGTAAGGTGGGTAGTAGGTGGGTAGTAAGGTGGGTAGGTAGGTGGTAGTAGGTTGGGTGGTGATGTGGTGGGTATGGGTGTAGGTGGGTGTAAGGTGGTGTAGTGTGGGTGTGGTGGATAGTAGGTGGTCGTACCGGTGGCTGTCGGTGGGGTAGAGGTGGGTAGAGGTGTAGTAGTTGGGTAGTATCGGTAGTAAGGTGGTGTAGTGTGATATAGGTGGGTAGTAGGTGGTATAGGTGGGTGTAGGTGGGGTGTAAGGTGGATAGTAGGTGGGTAGAGGTGGATGAGTAAGGTTGGGTCGTCGGCGGTGGGTCCCGTGTCGGGTGTGCCGGTGGCTTCCGTGGTCGTCCGGTTGAGTCGTCGGTGGCTCTCCGTGGGTCGTCGGGGTCTCCGGTGGAGTCAGGCGGGTGCGTCCGTGGCTCGTGGTGGTCGTCCGGTGGGTCGTCCCCAGTGCTCACGGTGTGTCGTCAGGGGCTGTCCGGTGGTCTTCCGGTGGTCGCGGTGGTCGTCCGGCTCGTCCGGTGGTGTACCTCTCCTGCTTTCCTCCCCCCGGCCCTCTTCCCCACCCACCTTTCTTGCTTCTCGGTCCCCTCCTACCTCTTGCCTCGTTTCCCTCCTTGTTCCTGCCCCCCCCCTGTCTTTCTTCTTCCCTTCTCTCTTTCTTTCCCCTTCAGCGCTTTCCTCTTCTTTTCTCCCTCCTTCCCTTTCTCCCTGCCGTTTGCCTTTAAATGTTTTTGAAGTTTTGCGGTGCTTGAAAAGAAGTCAGGCGAGAAATGACCTATGAATTTGGGACAATGCTATTTAAAAAGTCAGCCAGGGAGACCAAAACCTGCAGTCCACTGACAAAACTTTAAAAGCCAATTGCTCTTAAATATATCAGAGGATATTAACACTTGCTCCACACGTTTCCTAGAATTATAGATTCGGGTTTAGTGGCCCAATATCATTTTCAAATGTTGATGATGGTAAAATAATATATGGATTGATTTGACTGTCGACGGTTAAGGAAATGATGCCTTTATAATATGATATATTTTTATATTTATTTGCAGCCTGTAAACCATGGGGGATTGGAGTTTTTTGGGCAACATTTTGGAGGAAGTTAATGAGCACTCCACTGTGATCGGTAGAGTTTGGCTGACTGTTTCTTTCATTTTTCGGATACTGATCCTTGGGACAGCTGCAGAGTTTGTTTGGGGCGACAACCATCTGATTTTGTTTGCAACACTCAACAGCCAGGTTGTGAAAATGTCTGCTACGATGAGGCTTTCCCGCTTTCCCATATAAGACTGTGGGTCTCCAGATCATCTTTGTCTCAACGCCATCCCTGGTCATGTGGACATGCCGTGCACCATGTGCGGATGGAGGAGAAAGAAAGGAAAGAGAGGAGGCTGAAATAGCCGTCATCAAGAGATGAATGAAAAACTACCACTTTCCCCCGATCAAGGAAGCATCAGGACCAACAAAAGACACGAGCACCAAAGGAACCAAGAAGTTTCGATTGGAAGGAACTCTTCTTAGAACCTACATATGCCACATTATCTTTAAATTTTTGAGGTGGGATTTGTTGGCAGTATTTTTCTGTAGGTTTCACAATACAACCTTTGTACCGTTGCAGTCGATGGCCGTGTCCTAATACAGTGGACTGTTTCGTTTCCAGGCCTACTGAAAAAACTATTTTTCATTATGTTCATGTTTAGCAGTTGCCGCAGTCCTCTCTTTTCTTGAACGTGGTGGGATCAGCCACTTGGGATGGAAAAAGATTCGACTTGCATTTCAGACGACAGCTGAACCTCATCCTCAACAGCTGCTGGGTGATGGTTCTGAAAAGCCATTGCACTGTATAGCGATTTCTCTTCCATTCAAAATCAAAAGGTTATAAGCTTTTAGAGGAAAAAAAAGCAGTTTCACGTTTCTACCCAATGACTGAAGCTGGATTAGAAGCTACCACACTACCTGCTCATTTTATGGTTACAACCAAGGAAGCACAAGCTTTTAGAAGACATGTCAAAGTCTTATATGAACACTGCCATGCTACCGTCAAGCTGAAGAGACTGATGGTATAAAAGTGCAAGTGGCTGACTACCTTTGAACAACTTCTTCTGAACGTTGCACCTTCAGTAAGGTCCACTTCAGTGAGAGCCCCATCTGACCGAGCGCCCTCTGAGCGAGGCACTCTCTGAAGGGGCGCCAACCCGTACTGCTTCTGAGCATGCAGCTTCAGACACTTCTGTGCGAACATCATCCAACAATGCCACTCTTTGAAAGGCCACCTCTTGAACGAGTATTCATCGAGCTGCTTCTGTGACCATGCAACATTGGATCGTGTTCTTTCTGAGCAAGCAGCCTCATTTGGTCCCTCGAACATACCTCTTCTGATAATACTCATGAATTAAGTCCATCACAAAACATTTCACAAGAGCACCATCCCAAACGAACCTCTTTGAACCATTCCTTCTGGAGTGGCTTCAGTTCAAGAACTTTTAGATATTCCTCCATCATATATCATTTCTGATATAGCCCCTCCCGATCATGCCTTTAGAGAAGTTATCCTTCAAAGGAATCATCTAATCATTCCCTGAATGAGCAAGCTTCCATTTTGTCTCTCCCAAATCCAATCAACAATGAGCCTCCCGCTACTACAGCTCAAATGATTGGCAAATCTGATCACATGACCCCTAATCCTGAACCAGATGTTTGAATATGGGGCACTTAGTCCAGAGCTGCCTTTGCTAAGTGCTGAGTTCATACTTGACTCTAATCCCTAAGCAGATTAAGCAAAGCTAGTAGCAGGGCCCGGTCAGATGACTTAACAGTATAAATTTGAAAAGTTCCACTCAAAAAAGGTACAGTGTATTTAGAAGGCAACTCACAATTTGGATGTTAAAGGGCGTGGTCACCCTTAAAAAAAGTACCAGTCCAATTGACAGTTACCTGCCCTCAACTCCAACTCATATATTTGGCACTTTATTACCTGTAGACTAACCAGATATTTAAGGATATTATTGTCCACATTCTGGCAGAGTAACTGGCTCCTCCCTCCATCGAGTCAATCAAGGCTGGAACTACTGACATCCAAGCAGATTGACTGTTCTTTCAACTACTGCCATCTCTGCACATGCTCAAGCTTGTAAAAAAAGCTCTTGATCAATGGAGGAGACAGATTCCTGATAAGAATATAACATATCATTAATATCTGGTAACAAATCCATGTAATAAACTGGTTTAATAGCAGTTGAGGTTGGGGGCAGATACTGACAAGTCACCATTTTTTGTGTTTAAGGGTGGACTTGCCTTTAAGTCGATAATGGTTTAAAAAGTCAGAGCAGACAGATTAAATTGTATGACTACTTCTAGTGCTCTGTACATATTTAATGTACAGACAGGGGGCTGTCAAAAAGCAAAAGGGCAAATCAATCAATTATTCTTTATGCAATATTTTTCTTTACAATAAACTTTGCACAAACACTGCTAACATAGACAACAACCATCAGTTTTCACGGTACTGTATCCATAGCTATTTATTAAGAGCCAAATATTCATTTGACTCTTGCTTCCCCTTCCTTCCATCTCTCTCTATCTAAACCACCAGAGTAAAACGTTAGCTGTGGATTACATTAAACTAGCTAGAAAACCTTTTATTTTTTAAAATACCCATTGAAAGACTTACCTCATCTAATGAGAGCATAGTCAAAAAAAACTTGTTTCCCCCGCACTCCTGCGTATAGAGTTGAAGTTGCTAGGTGCTACTCCAGATAGCCATAGCCAACGGTTTATAGATCCAGAGATATAATCAGAGTGCACACCAGTCTTAAACAATCAAATGTGTTATTCACTGGACGTAGAAAGCACTAGAAGAATTCATTTTAAAATTGCGCAATAATGTGCAACATTGCAGAATCACAGTGCAAGCGTACGACAAAGCACCCTATCGCACCTGAACTGAGCAAGCAATCAGCGCGTTTCGGTGCAATAGGTGTGTTATAGTGTTAGCTCAGCCCGAGTCCATTTACTTAAACCAAACTAGTGACCAAAGTATAAATCTCCAGCAAAGTCACCAAAACATTTATCTTTTCAAGTTAATAGTAATTGTCCTTCAAAACAAATTTAACTAAAAGATGTCCGCATTGTCAATGTTTTTTTCTTGCTTAGTAGAGGTTATAGTAAAGTCTCACAACAACTTCGCTCCAAATGTTCCACTATGTTCAACCACGAGACTTTAAAGATGACTATTTTCCATACAAGCTTTTGATTCATCGAAAATGTACAGAATTAATCCTTTGAGCGATTACAACAAGGCAAATTAGTCTGGTTTCATACGAAGTGTCTGATGTTTATTACAAATAGTTGTGAGATGGATAAAAGTTGTATGAATGAACCACAGAACTTATATTTCTAGCAAAAAGTCACACAAGGACAATGATGTCTTATAGGTAGACAACTCTCTAGTGTGAAAATCTTAATTCTTCTTAGTATGTGTTTTGTTATTCTAATATTTTTAAGTAGAATTACAATAACAACAAAAAAAGGTTTTTTTTAAGGTATTATGGTTATTAAGTGGTAATTAGAAATTAACCTATTATGAAATGTCATCAATTAGAGTGTTAATCTTTCCATTCTCTTTTCATCTTCCTGCTGTAGGCGGACTCTTGAACATACATGAAGCAGATTAGCAATAAATGTAACACTAGAAAGACCCTAATACATTGATTTCATTATTAAACCATTTAAGTAACTAGTGTTGAATATGGCATACAAAGATGTAAAATGTGGGAATATTTAGCACAAAAGCTTTAGATGTTTTAATCAGTTAATTTGAATAGTGGGGAGATCTATTTTTAAATGCCAGAAACCAGCATATTGGTACTGGCAACAAATTACATAGATATAGTTTGGAATAATGTGTTATTAATTGTACATTGCTGTCGTGTTACAATTATAACCAATCATATTTTTGTTTTGCATTATTACCCTGTATCCACTGTTGGAGAATTTTTTCATTCTTCATGTGGATGGTTAAAGCCCTTTGATAGGTAAGTGATAGTGTCGTTCCTCAATAATCTAAACTATAACTGTCTGGTTAATTATTACAGTCACAGTTCACATTGTGGTCATATTTAGAGATTTTCATTAAATTTACATTTTTAGCTAATTACAGACTTTTTTTCGAACATTTTGCCGCTCTAAAGACGGCATTTAAAATGAAGCATTTTAAGTAATAGATTGTTCCTATAATTTTATTTTAGTTTGCCAGTAGACACAACACAGATCTACCAATTTAAAAGATATCTTAACAAGACATTTAACACATTTATTCATGTCTTTCAGTACAATTGACTACATGAACATTTTGGAAATTTTCATTTTTGCCTGACAAATTATATTGTTAATTTATATTGTATGTACTATAAAAAGGGAATATGTTTTATACTAGCAGAATTATCCATGCCTCTCTTTTTATCTGTGATATTTTAAGAGAAGTTACAGGACTTGAAGATATTTTGTTCCAGCAGAAAGTGTTAAAGGGACAGTTCAGTGGAAATTATCAATATTTGTTAAATGTTAGTTTGTGTAATGCCTTCTTATTTATTCTACATATCTCTCCCATTTTGAAAATCAGTTGATTTCATACCATGATGTTCCCGCTCTGGTGACATGTAGTGACTGACATTTCAGGTTTTATGGTCCTTCTTCTTCCCATAATCCCACATCTGGAATGTTCCTAACAGTTATTTCTACTGATTGGCTGTTGATGGGTCACACATGCTCAGACTCTCTGATGCAACTGAATCAACCCAGGGACTGGTCAAGGGCAAGACCATAACGGTCTCTATTAGGGGGCCTCAAACAGGAAGTCTGTGTTTTGAAGCATTTATTTATACACAGAAAATGCTGTAATTGGCAGATTAAGTCATTAGATGGAAAATACTGCTCTTTTTCTAAAAGCTTATGTTATTTCCACTGAACGTCCCCTTAAGGGAAGTTCAGTGCAAATACATATATCTTTTTGGTAAAAAAAGCAGTATTTTTCCATCCAATGACCATAACCTGCTCATTCAGCATTTTGTCTGTGTCAAATAATGCTTCCAAACACTGACTTCCTGTTTGCAGGACCCTTATTGTGACAGTTATGGTCTTGCCCTTGACCCAGTCCCTGGTTGATTCATTGCTCTGTAGAGATCTGAGCATGTTTGACCATCCAACAGCCAATAGTAGAAATTACTGTTAGGAACATTCCAGGATGTGGTGCATTCGGAAGTAGAATGTTGAGTTCCTGGATCCTGAAGAAGGCAGGTGGTATAGTTAGTCCCATTTAAAGAGGCCAATTCCAACTAGTTATAGAGTCATTGTTTATTAAATGCGTATTACGTTTTTCTGGATACTATTTAGATGCATGTACCGTAGTTTTACTTACCATGGTAACATTACTGGCTATTGCTAGGCAAAGATCTGCAGGTGTCTAACTGTAGCATCTTATTATTTTACCCATTGGTGAAACCAGTCTTTAAAGGAATTGTGAGAGTCAACCACAGATTATTAAATCATTTTCAGGGTAGCTCCCTCAAAATATAGCACAACAATATATCCCTCTCCAAGGTACAGTATGTTCCCATTGGATTCCAGGATATTGTTTTTTAAGATGATCCTTTTATTAAATATATCACCATTGCGTCTGGTAAACTGTAGGGCGTGTGATCTGAAACAGTATTATAAGGTAGGAAAAACATTCTAAACCCTCCCTGCCCCAGGTACTTTATAGTATAGTTATCCTTTCTTACCATAATTCCAAAGCTCTCAAGAGGATTCCCTCTACCATATCCTAAATATAATTTGGGGGCATATTAAAAGGATATATTTTCCTCCATGATTGCAAATTACATCAAAGCTAAGGTAAGGATGAGAATCCAGATCAGAGGATGAGAAATATATGCAGGGAGATTCATAAAAGTTCTTTTTTCATTAAAAATGGTGCTAATTTTGCCCCAACCAATCAGATGTTAGCTTTTAAATGTTAAATCACAGATCTGATTGGTTGGAGTAAAATTAGGCACCAACTTTTATTGAATCTCCCTGATTGTCTTTTCAGCCCTAAGTTTGTCATATATCAGTGTCATCAATTTTACTTCTATTAAATAACCTTAGTCCACCTGCCATGTGTTCCTCTACAGTTCCCTTATGGCTACTTCATTACGAGGGGAAATAAAGAACCCATTTTTAACTCACTTGTCTGGTTCTTAAATCCCGTTCTTTTCTCCTTGACCTGGATCATTTCAGAACAAGGCAGTAAATCTGGGATAGAGTAAACATTTTGATAGGTACTATAAATTCATACTTTATTGTCTATTCCCTTTTATCCAATGCTTATCCTTTTATCTTTGTAGAATCGTGACAAGAACTAGATGGTGTTCAATTCTTCGACCCTTATAAGGAATTATCTGTGCAGGTTTAATAAGTCAGAACAATGATGTGAAAACCCCTAATCTAAGCTCAGACACAGTTCCCATAACCCTTGAGGAACTGTTTAATTCCTATCGGGTTTTTGTTGAGTAGCTTGTGCTGTTCAAAATTTATTCCTCAGGTCAATACATCTTAAATCTTTAATTTCTACAAAGAACAAAACCATTAAATTGTTATTTCAACGGTCATGATTAATGGGGTCGTTTTGGTATAGCAAATATGTCATTAGACCTTGTTTTCCAAACACCTACTGTAACCATGGCTAAAACGAAAAGAGTTTTTTATTGCATTGTACAAGTAAAATAAATAAATCAAAATTTTGGGGTTTCAATAAAGCTTCTGAATATAACCATGCTATTATTCATGTAGGAACAAGAAAGTATTTACCGTATATACTCGAGTTATACAGTATTCTATAAAAATGTAAAGCATTTATGCACTATTCTCATATGAGTAACAGACCGCTCTCTGGCTCTTACCCAAGTCAGAGTCACTGACACTGGCAATATATTTTAATGAGGGACTGACTTGAAGAGGATTCAGGACTACACAAATATAATGCTCCATTAAAGCTCTATGGATACTTAGTTCTTCTAAAAGCTTTGAGTAGTAGTTTGGAGGTCAACTAATATTCTGATCAATTTGGCAAGGTAGATCAAATTGTTGGATTATTGAGGCCATTTTTTCATGTTTGTGATAGACCTTTGGCCATATTGATCGGCCTATCGAAAAAAAACGTGATCAGGCAACAGAAAATTTCCCAACTACCCCATCTACCAGAACCAATGTTCTGTAGTTTTTTCAAGCTGAAATCTACAGAAAATTCGCTGGAGCAAGGTGATAAATTCCGATCGTATTGGCTGAAATACTTCAGCGAAGAGACTGTAATACGGAAGGTATCCAAAATTATTTCTAGTTCCTTAGACTTCATGTGAGCTGTATGTCAAGCACACCCACCCCTTATTATCAATAATTACAGATACTTGAGATCCCCTCAAACAATGAATCAAACTGTGTGTGTAGTATTATTATTATTGTGGGTTTGTTTTTTTATTCCACCATGTATTTCACCATTCACTTAACACAAAATATTGGATTTCTGAGAAGCTGGGCTATAATCTTTGTTTTTATCTTTATATCAGGTGATCTTCCCTGTTTACAACCTCAACTGCACATCATTTTGAACCTTCTCCATTCCCAGTGCAAGTCATCCTTTTAGTCCCAGACTGCCGTCTGGGTTTATGATTTAAGTGATTCTCAGGCATGAGACTGTTTTACATGATCAGCTTGGAGCCATCAAAGAAAAATCCTGGATATCTTAAGAAAACTCTAGACATCTAAAGATCTCAACTGCACCAATGTTTTAATCACGTAGCTTTGATCCTGACATTCCAATGCTTGAAGGTCCTGGTGGCCATGGACCACATCCCAGAGACTAGCTATACAGCCAAAGAACCTCTACATACTTATTGAGGTAAAACAGACAAGACAAAAGGCCATAGACCTTTTCACAAGGAACTTGGAACTGGGTGTTCTAATAGAGTTTTCTATCAAAGGAGAGGTTTTAATCTGCAACTTATTTTATAAGGACACATCTTTTTAAAGTCTAAGACATCACAGCTGCTTGATGGAACCAGTAGAAAAAAGTTGTTAGGCCTCAAAATTATGTGAAGAAAGGTAATATCATCTTGTACAGCGAGAAAGGTTCCATGGGAGGATTCAGAAGCCGCGGGGTGAAACTTGAATATATAACAAGAATCCTTTGTTTATTTTATTTCTTATAAAAGTTAACTGTCTCTTATAACTTCTAAGGCCTTGGTTATCATTACTGCCATGTCATACACGATATCTGGAGTATGGGCTCCATTCTAACATGATACCTTTATGGCGTTGAGTTCCTCGGTGATTCCCGGCTCGTGAGCAGATTTGCAGATTTAAATCAATATCGCAACTTCAACTCCTTCTTTGTGCTGGCGGGATGGCTATTTTAATATAGAAGTTACGCCCACCTTTTTTTTTCCACAAATTTGCTGTTGTTGAGCCGAGCAACGGGTACGCGAGTTGTGTATTCACCCAGAGCAGAAACCGCTGTATTAATTGCGGGAGGCCAACGATGTGGGAAAGGGCAGACTGGAGTGAGCTGGATCTATAAATGAAACTTCTGCGCGAGGGATTTATAAGGATAAAGGTTCTTTTACTAGAAGACAGGCTGTAGTTTAGGAACTAGATAATGCATAATATTACCACCGACCCTACAGCAACAAAACAAATGGATGGTTATGGCTAGGCCACACTGGAGCATTTTAAATGCACTTCTGATTGCTTTTTTTGATGCGTTAGCACATGGGAATCACATGGGAGTGCATTGTATGTGATCTGTTTTCATAATCATTAAAGCGTGTACCCAGCTTTAGGGGGTTGCCACACTGACAGTGTACGGTAATGCAGATGATATAACAAATCGCAATGTACATTTCCATGTGCATTACCATCACATGCGCTCTCATACAGATTTTTCTATGATTTTGCAGCATATCATACCATGCAACATGGCCACTGGTAAAGCTGGGTACACACCCTTACACAATAAAGGGACTATTCTGTTGGATCATACGGAATCTCCCCTTTATCGTTAAAGTGTGTAGTGCAGGAATGATTATTAATTATTTTTCCAGTGGGCTGTGATGCATGCAGCCAATCAGAAGATCGATGTAACAAGCTGAAATTTAACAATAATATACAATTGTGACTGATAGCATTGTCTTGTAGGCCACGGCTGATAGCTTTGTCCTGTAGGCCACGGCTGATAGGCATTGTCCTGTAGGCCATGGCTGATAGAATTGTCCTGTAGGCCACTGGCTGATAAATTGTCCTGTAGGCACGGCTGATAGCATTCTCCTGTAGGCCATGGCTGATAGCATTCTCCTGTATGCCACGGCTGATAGCATTCTCCTGTAGGCCACGCTGATAGCATTCTCTTGTAGGCCATGGCCGATACTTTATAGGTAAATTTAAGAAAACATAGTAAGGCTGCAGGGGGAGGATAATGAAGTGAACCTATCTTAGCACACTCTGTGTAATTTATTTCTCATATCACAACTTTATAGGTTACACTTATAGAATTAACATAGTACAGAACTGCAGGGGAGGATAATAAGTGAACCTGATCTTAGCCCAGCCCTGTGTAATGTATTTCTCAATATCACAACTTTAATAGTTACCTTATAGAATACATAGTACAGAGCTGGCAGGGGGAGGATAATAAGTGACCTGATCTAGCCCGCAGCCCTGTGTAATGTATTTCTCAATATCACAAACTTCATAGTTACACTATAGAAATAACATAGTACAGAGCTGCAGGGAGAGGATAATGAAGTGAACCTGATCTTAACACAGCCCTGTGTAATGTATTTCCTCAATATAACTACTTTAATAGTTACACTTATAGAAATACATAGTACAGAGCTTGCAGGGGGAGGATAATGAAGTGAACCTGATTCTTAGCACAGCCCTGTGTAATGTATTTCTCAATATCACAACTTCATAGTTTACACTTATAGAAATAACATGTACAGAGCTGCAGGGAGAGGATATAAGTGAACCTGATCTTAACACAGCCCTGTGTAATGTATTTCTCAATATCACTACTTTAATAATTTACACTTATAAAATAACATATTACAGAGCTGCAGGGGGAGGATAATGAAGTGAACCTGATCTAGCACAGCCCTGTTGTAATGTATTTCTCAATATCACAACTTAATAGTTTACACTTACAAAATAACATAGTACGAGCTGCAGGGGGAGGAGAAATAAGTGAACCTGATCTTAGCACAGCCCTGTGTAATGTATTTCTCAATATCCACACTTTAATAGTTTACACTTATAGAATAACAAGTACAGAGCTGCAGGGAGAGGATAATGAAGTGAACCTGATCTTAACACAGCCTGTCAATGTAATTTCTCAATATCACTACTTATTAAAGTTACACTTAGAAATAACATAGTACAGAGCTGCAGGGGAGGATAATGAAGTGAACTGATCTTAGCAAGCCCTGTGTAATGTATTTCTCAATATCACTACTTTTATTACACTTATAGAAATAACATAGTACAGAGCTGCAGGGGGAGGATAATTAAGTGAACCTGATCTTAGCACAGCCCTGTGTAATGTATTTCTCATACACAACTTAATAGTTACACAATGCCTGCACATGGATTACTGTCAGCTATTCAGAGCTCCTTTCACTGTTTAGTAGGGAAAGACAGACAGTGCTGTATATTGTTCTTGTGTGTAAATTATAACAGCTTTCCAGCAAGTCCATTGTGGCTAGGCCACATGATCACGTGTTAAAAAGCAATGTTAGTGTTGGCCAATTGGACTGGCCACACAAGGTGCACTGGGGCCCATTGCACTGCAACCCACCCGATATCAGCGATCAAAACTTACCATAAAAAACCAATATTATAAAACTTGAAAATTAAACAGAGAAAATTGTAATAGAATGATCTGAACTTTAACAGGTTCAGTGAAAACTGCTGTTGAAACGAACCTCGCCAGTTTAATACGTCTCTAGCTGCAAGGCTACGTGTCAGTTCATAAATACAGGTATGGCAACCGGTACCCCTCCAGATCCTTGGAAACTAACACCTCCCTGGATTCTTAGGCTGCCTTGTGCTGTAGCAAATTGCTTGTAAGGGCTAGGCCACACTAAGTGCCGCTGGCATGGGCTGGCCATATTAGGTGCGTGTGCACTGGGATCCGCATTTGTGAACGCATGGGATCAACTTTTTTGTTGCAATCGCCGCACTTATAGCGCAAATTGAGAAATCATAGCACAAGCGTGAACGTTACTGTGCTTTAAAGTGTGGCGTCCCCCTAAAGCATGGTACACCAGCAAGATTTCCTCCTGACTGACCCTTCTCTCTCTCCAACCGGTCGGCCAGGAGGAAGGGGCTGTCAGTCAGGGCATAGTGGCAACAACTGTTCAGTCGTTCCAAAAACCCAATCACCGTAACCCTGAACTATCAGTCGATCCGATCGGGCCCAAATATTGCATGGTGTGTACCATGCTAAAGTATCAGTTCATTAACATGCAGGGATAGGCAATCACTATCAATCCAGGTGGTTGAAACTACAACTTCCAGCATTCCCAGCTGCCTTGTGCTTTACAAACTGCTTGTAAGAAAATACTGGGAGTTTAGTTGTTTCAAAAATTAAGTTGCCTATCACTGAATTAATGCATGTTTATTGGTTGCACTGAAACAATGCATCCTGTCATCACCTTTAGAAGAAGACACCTTTAAAACATGCCTTTTAGTTACCAGTTACGCATACTCCAACATTCCCTTTTAATATGGACACTATTGAGAAATACATTTACACAGGGCTGTGCTAGATCAGGTTCACTTCATTATCTCCCCTGCAGCTCTGTACTAATGTTTTTTCTATAAGTGTAACTATTAAAGTTGTGATATTGAAAATACATTACACCGGCTGTACTAAGATCAGTTCACTTCATTACCTCCCCACTGCAGCTCTGTACTATGTTATTTCTATAAGTTTAACTATTAAATTTGTGATATTGAAAATATAATTGTACAGAGCTGTGCTAAGATCGGTTCACTTCATTTATCCTCCCCCTGCAGCTCTGTACTATGTTATTTCTATAAGTGTAACTATTAAAGTGTGATATTGAGAATAAATTACACAGGGCTGTACTAAGATATGGTTCACTTCATTAGCCCTCCCCCTGCAGCTCTGTACTATGTTATTTCTATAAGTGTAACATTAAATTTGTGATATTGAGAATATATTGTACAGAGCTGTACTAAATCAGGTTCCACTTCATTATCCTCCCCTGCAGCTCTGTACTATGTTTTTCTATAAGTGTAACTAGTAAAGTTTTGATAATGAGAATACTTACACAGAGCTGGTCTAAGATCAGGTTCACTTCATGATCCTCCCCCTGCAGCTCTGTACTATGTGATTTCTATAAGTGCAACTATAAGTTGGATTATTGAAAATACATATACAGAGCTGTGCTAGAGATCAGGTTCACTTCATTATCCTCCTCCCCCTTCAGCTCTGTACTTGTTATTTCTATAAGTGTAACTATTAAAGTTGTGATATTGAAGAATACATTCACAGCTGTGCTAAGATCAGGTTCACTCATTATCCCCCCCTGCAGCTCTGTACTGATGTTATTTCTATAAGTGTAAACTATTAAATTGTGATAATGAGAAATACATTACACAGGGCTGTGCTAAGATCAGGTTCACTTCATTATCCTCCTCTGCAGCTCTGTACATTTTTCTATAAGTGTAACTATTAAAGGGAATGACCCACCCCTTTCTTTAAAAATACCGTGGGAACGCAAAAGATTTTCAGTTTAGCGAAATCGTGGGCGCAATCGCAAGCACGAACGCATGATCAACGCGCGAAAACCGCGCTAGTGTGGCCTAGCCCTTAGAGAAATAACATAGTACAGAGCTGCAAAGGGGGAGGATAATGAAGTGAACCTGATCTTATCACAGCTCTGTGTAATGTATTTCTCATATAACAACTTTAAAGGGACTGTCCACCCCTCTTTAAAAAATTCATGTATTGTAGATTACCCCCCAAAACCTAGAGATTGTTTTGCCAAAAGCTTTAAATCGCTCCCACATGGGCTATTATATTCACATGCTCCTCGCTCCACCGACGCCGCTTCCGAGTTCTCAGTCAATCTCCACTGTGGCTGCTCTGTTCTTTTTGTGTTCCCAGCAGCCGCAGTGGAGACTGCTCTGGGAATGGCATCAGTGATTGCTGGTCGTCACGTCACTGGCTGACGCTGACTGCTTGACCGGAATGCAGAGCGCGGCGGTGGAGCTAGGAGGAGCATGTAAGTATATAAGCTCTGTGTGGTAGACGATTTACAAGCTTTTGGCCAAGCGAACTTTAGGTTTTGGGGTAATCTACAATATATGTTTTTTAAAGAAAGGGGTGGTCATTCCCTTTAATAGTTACACTTATAGAAATAACATAGTACAGAGCTGCAGGAGGATAATGAAGTGAACCTGATCTTAGCACAGCCTGTGATAATGCATTTTCTCAATATCATAACTTTAATAGTTACATACTTATAGAAATAACATAGTACAGAGCTGCAAGGGGAGGATAATGAAGTGAACCTGCTTTAGCACAGCTCTGTATAATGCATTTCTCAATACATAACTTTAATAGTTACACTTATAGAAATAACATAGTACAAGAGCTGCAGGGGGAGGATAATGAAGTGAACCTGATCTTAGCACAGCTTCTGTACAATGTATTTCTCAATATCCCAACCTTTAATAGTTACAACTTATAGAAATAACATAGTACAGAGCTGCAGGGGGAGGATAATGAAGTGAACCTGATCTTAGCACAGCTCTGACAATACATTTCTTTCCATATCACAACTTTAATAGTTACACTTCTATAAATAACATAGCACAGAGCTGCAGGGGGAGGAATAATAGAAGGATCATGATCTTAGCACAGCTCTGTACATGTATTTCTCAATATCACAACTTTAATATTACACTTTAGAAATAACATAGTCAGAGACTACGGGGGAGGAAATGAAGTGAACCTGATCTTAGATATCTAGTAGATTTCCGATGCGACAGCAAAACGCACAATTATCACGCACACAATCGCGTGCGATTACGCTCGCGATTTGGTGCGCGATTCCTGTGCGTTGCATTGTGGCTTCACCCTAATTGTAACTGTTTAAAGTTATGATAAGAGAAATACATTGCACAGAGCTGTGCTAAGATCAGGTTCACTTCATTATCCTCTCCCTCTTGTTTCTATAAATGTACATATTAAAGGGCAGTGTGCAGGGTATGGTCACAGAAGGCTCCAGTTCCCCATTGGAACAACAAAGGGAACATTTTCAGCAAAGAAAACAAATCCTACAATTCACACCATAAAAATGTTGCGAATTTGTGCCTTTTCACTACCATGGTGTCTGGTTCAGGGCGATTAACTACTTCCATCCGCATTGACCTCAGTGAATCAGGTTCTCTCCATATCCCTAATCAGCAGTATTGACTATCCATAAATCCAGTAGAACAAGAGGTTGTTTTTGGGCTTTGCAGACCTCATTGTCTGTGGCATACGTAGGAAATTAGACCCATATCAGGCACTTTCACAAAGGCAAAATGGTCAGTCCTTGGTGATCCTAATAAGATGAAGATTAAATTAGGACTGAAAACCTGTATGTGCGATGTGGGCTGGCGAATTCCTGGGGACCCTGATTTTAATTGTAAGTAACTTATGTGTGATTATAGGAAGGAGCGTTGTTTGTACTTTTATTCATTTTAATAGACTTTAGAGCAGGTGAATAGTTAGTTACTGTAAACCCTCCAATGTTCCCACTTAGAAACAAAATTGTGCAGGCTGCAGGGGGAGGATAATGATGTGAGCCTGATCTGGCACAGCTAGTTCTGCCCTGTTATTGCATATATTAAGAGTACCCTCCAATAATTAAATAATTAGTTCATACCACCCACATTTCCCCTTTAAATAGGACAGTATTGAAAATGCATTGATAGAGCTAGATCAAGTTCACTCTTATCCTCCCCCTATAAAAGGGTAATTCCATTTATGGGGTGATGGGATAGTTTCATCATAGAATAACAGTTTCATGTCATTTGCATCTTTGACTAGTGATAATTAACTAGTCGGAGATTTCGTATGAACAGATCTGCATCTGTCTTTGAAACAAGCTTGTACTATACACAGTACAACAGGATTTATTCATTTTTTATGTTGAAGACTTCCATAGAGTTTTTTAAGTGGAGATTAACAATACATGTCCCAGGGATTATTAACATTTATTCTCTAACCCCTTTGAAACCTCAGGGCTACTAGATCTTGATGACTATAGGACAACTAATTAATCGGCAGGTCTGGCTTTTACACTCTGCTTTGCTGATGCACCTTGGTAATTGTGTTTATGAATTACATGAATATGTATTCCTGATTTTTTTCATTGATCTGGCAACTTTTCATTGGTTATTACTCCAATCCATTCTATCAATATGATTTATAGAAATGATAGAGGGAAGATATGTTGGAGATGCAAAGACAAAGGGGGCTTTCTTGCCTACATTCCCATGGATGGCATTCTGGTGTTTTTCTGAGAGATTGAAGATGTTTGCACTCCTGTAGCATTTGCTATCAGTGGCTGCTGGGGGTCTTCAGAAAATATTCACAAAATGCCCATGTGTCCGTATGAAAGTAGGCGGCTTAGGGTAGGTACTCGGAGGCAATTACTCCGCCCCAATCTTTTTTTTTTTACAACAGCAATGGCGTAACTAGGAATCACTGGGACTCCTACCCGTGATTCATCCACATGTTTTCTGGGAGGAGGCTATATCTATCATAGGAAAAATAAGATGGGGGGGGCCCTTGCTCTTGGGCCCCCCCTGCGGTTGCTTCCATGGAACAATGCCCCTGATCATCAGGTCTACCGAACAATACACCAAGCGACCCATACTGTGTATTAAAATATGCAGGATCAGCCAGAAATAATTGTCCTGTCCATGGCCGGATTTACCATTTGGTATGCGCCAGAGGGACTGAGGTTGCAAGGGTGGCTGTCAACTTGTGCACCTGTTTAAAAACCAAGCTATGACCATTTTTTGCAGCATGTGGATTTTAAAAAGCATTCAGTATCCCCTAGTTTATGGTTAATAAAGTAGTTCACAATTTCCCCATAATATTGTCTGTTTACCACTAAAAAATGAATGTGTTTTGGGTAGTGCCTGGGTGAGGGGCTCCGCACTAACATGTCCAATCTATTTTTGCAGATCATGGTTGATAATCGCTAAAATATATTATACCAAAGGAAATTTGGATCTGTGGTTCGTTGAGACAGAATATTGGTCCATTGATAATCGGAGATAAAAAAATGCTATTAGTGGGTCTGTACTGATTGTTTGTGTTCTGGCTCAGTCTTGCTGCATGTCTATTTAAATCTGGCAACCCTAAGGTGGCACTACACGGTACAATCTGATTGGTAAACCCATAGATCGTTTGATCGATGACAAAAAAAAATTCAGTATCGAAATTTTCAATCATCGACCAATCTTTCATACACACGATCCAACAATGGTAGGATGTATCGTGTATAGGTGGCCATACACGTACAATGATTGTAAGATCCGCAGATCATATGATGACATCAACCAACGGGAAAAAAAAAAATATTGTCCGATAGGGAAAAATTTTGTCCACGCGCATCTGACGATATCGGGAATATTCCTATCAATAGTCAGCTTTTAAAAGAGCCATAGCGTCACAGTAACATTCTTGATTAATGGTTTCTTTGTGTATCTGTCCCTTTACAAGTTGGCTACATCTTTCCCATGTATACATATTGTATTTGTTTCCTCTATTCATAACCATTGAATAACATCCATTCTATTGAATTGCAGCTCTTTGGGTTGTGGTTCGTGGCTCAGATGAGTTGAGTTGTTGGTTTTGCCAAAGCTCAGTTTCTAACGTCAATCTGGCATTTGGATTTTCGTTCACAGCCGGAGCCTATGTGTGTGCTGTGTGTCAGGTAAGGGAGGATCCAATCCAGGGTAACTTTTTCTATATTATTATGGCTATTTGACCCTTTTAGTCCTATTGCTCAATCCCAAGGCCATATCCAGGTTGGGATAGTGGTGGTTAGTACGGGCTTTCATTTGGAGACCAACTTCCAGAACCATTAATTAAGGCCAACTAACTAATATTAATTACTTTACTTAATTATATAAAACATGATCTAGTCCTCTAGACCCAACATGCTCTAGGGTTTAGTTCCAATGTAAAGGGCAGTATCGCCATCCTATGTAATATCTGATTAGTGTGGGTTCTGGCCTGCAACCATTTCCCGCAAACTGTGGTAGGAAATCCTCAAATTATTACTATCCAATACGTATAGATGGACCCAGGGTGAGGCCCAGCAGTTTTAGGTCCTCACACAGATTTCAGTACTGCAGTATGGAGTGCACACTTTCATTTTGTATCCCACCAAATGTATCTCGGCACACACAGAGATAAAGGGTACATTTGGTCCTCATCCTGGTTACTATCAGGGGACAGGGTTGTGATTCGTACTCTGCATTTTTCCAACGCCATTATATTGCACAAAAAAACTATTTAAAATCGATTATTTCCCAGGGTCGGGTCAAAGTGTCCCTCCTCCTCCCTTACTTACACTGTAACAGGAGTGGTGAAAGTGCCACTTGTGTCAACAGAAAGTATAACTTATGTCCTACCTCCTATATATAGAGATGTTACCCACAAGGTCTGTTTTGTCTGTCACAGGTGCCCATCTGGAATCCCGCAGTGTCTATTGCCATGTTCATATTAACAGAGGCTCACTGGGAAGCCCTTTTGATTATCTACTGTTTAGCAACAGTGTTCTCGGGGGGCAGTTATTGTAGCAGCTTTGGTCTTTTCTTTGTATTACGGTACAGATCTTATTTAACCACGATAATAGATAACATGCTAACTGCCTGTTGGAAGCTAAAGACATGTCCACCCTAACATATATTAAAAAAAAAACTGAGCCTTTGTCATAACGGCCATCTCTATTTTTAAAAACCTTAATTACCTGCATTTCTAACCATAAAGTGTTTGGCCACCATTCACTTGATTTCCCGACAGTGACATCATCTGTGATGTCAGCAGTGGGTAAGCCTTGGTTCACTGCATGGAAGAGGGACCATGTTTGTTAGTTCAATGGGTGTGGACATGCCCTTTAAAAGACCTTTGTCTTACTGATGTCAGGTTGATGGTATAACAGCTTATTTATAAACAGATCTCGGTCTGTATCACTCATTTGCTAGGTTCCACAGAGAGTTAAACGCACGGTTTGATTTGCCCGCCAAGCGAGCAGATTGTTTAGGCCGATAAATGCACTGTGTGGCATGTGGTTTGATCTGCTGGACCACAGTGACACCTGACTTGATGGCCACCCAGCTCGTTCGCGGGTGTGAATCGCTACGCGTACAGATCTCCTTTCAATAGTCTCATCTGTTGAAAGCCCATGTGATACACTGGAGTATTCCATGGCACTCGGTGGGGGCCATTTCTATACTGTAATATATAATTGCTATTGCCAACTACCCTGACCCATCTTGCAGGGCTCTTACTATGTTTATTTCCTTCCTCATTATGTGATTGGTCAAAAAAGTACCAACCCCAGATGCTTTATACGATACAGTGGTGGAACTGACGTGTCTATCATAAAACGGCCCTCAGTCCGACTGCCGGGAATATTTGCTTCGTACCCTTCGGAACACTTCATGCCATAAATGGCTTTACAGATCAGGCAAGACATAACGAGGATTTTTACAGAACTACCTATTTCCGTGGTTTTGTTGAGATTTAACGTTACGATGTCCCTTTTCTGCACAGGTGATTGCCACTGCAGCACTGGTTATCTGCATTTTTGGCCATTCTTGATGAAGCAAACATGCTCCTGCCCCCAGGGGCCTTCGCCTTTCTAATCGGAATTGTTGTCCTGCTAGTTGGATTATCATGAGGCTTAAACTGCGGGTACCCTAATAAACCCAGCGTCGGGACCTTGCAGCAACGCGTCTCTTTCACAGCAGTTGCTGGATGGGGGCTGGAAGTGTTCAGGTATGATGACGGGCTTATCCACTGTCTGTTTCTTTCCTACAGCTCTGAGGTACCTCCAGCAACCAATGCAGTGGAAGGCCCTGTGGATTAACTACACAAGCTGAATATTACAGTGACGCCCTATCAAATCTAATTGTACATCATTATACAATATTTTTACCATCTTGTTAAAATAAAGGACTCTGCCTCGCAAATGTTTTATACACAGCTGTGGTAAGTTGTGCATCTAGATTTTTCGGTGGTATCAACCTTCCCCATTACGCTCTGGCTTCAAAAACAGATCCAAGTCTATGTGACCCCATTTATGGTACTTCTAAAACCTTTATAGTGCTCGGCCAAGCAAAACTTGCGCCATTCCTCGTATATCCCGTTTTAAGAAGAACCCAGAGCTGAATTTTTGGAACCAAGCACCTGTCCTCTTAAATCTGTTTTTTTTTACCCTATAGGGCTGAGGGCCACTGGTGTTGGATCCCTTTTAAGGACCACTAGAGGTGGGGTACTGGATTTGCAATCTATGAAGTCTTCATTGAACTTCATCATCCACTGTAAACCAGAAAGGAGGAATCGAAGAACCCTTGTGAAGGGACCAACCCTCCTCACTTGAGTTGGTCCAGTCTATGTGCCTAGAGATTCCACTTAATGTTTACATAATCCCCCTGCAGAGCTTGTAGTTAAATGCTCCACTGCTCTCGCTCTGGAAATTGTACCTTGGTTTTTCTTGTATCACCTTCTTCATAGTTTGTGTTTTTATATAGAAACTCGCAACTTTTTTCTCCCTTTTCAATATTGTCTGCTGTGCTCTGTACCCATACGGTAACCTAGAAATTCGCCCAGTGTGTGTTTGGTCTCTATGTGAACCCTATGGCATATCCGCCCATTGTGTTTGGTCTCTCTATGAACCCTATGGCATATCGCCCATTGTGTGTGTTGTGTCCCTCTAGTGAACCCTATGGCATATCGCCATTGTGTGTTGGTCTCTATGAACCCTAATGGCATATCGCCCATTGTGTGTTTGGTCTTCTAGTGAACCTATGCATAATCGCCCATTGTTGTCTGGTCTCTAGTGAAACCCTATGGCATATCGCCCATTGTGTGTTTGTCTCTATGAACCCTATGGCAATATCGCGCCATTTGTGTTGGTCTCTATTGTAGACCCATTGCCCATTGTGTGTTGTACGCTTCTAGTTTTTATATTGTTTCAACCTGTCAAAACCACAGATAAAATGCTGCTGGTTCCCGGTTTCTCTTGTATTGATAGCGACATTATCACTGTGATTGACACATTCAGTTTAATGCTTGCTACTACTGGGCATATGTCACTAAAAAAATGTTTGGTGTTTTACATGTTTCTATTTATATTTGTAAGAAGCTAAATAAGATACTGAAATCTATAGGTATATTGTCAAGCATTGGAAATGTATAATGCGCAACCGCACTAGTTTTACCATTAGATTAATTCCACATTGAAGAATTTTCACGGATTCCTTTTAATCTTCAACCGATTTACAATCCCCAACACCCATTTTTACTAGTTCTTTGTAAAACGTGGATACGTAAATGTCCATGTTGCTTTGTCCTCTTGAGTAGGTCAGCTGCTAGAGAGATTTCCCTTGTTACATGAGCGATAAACATCTGAGCAGATGGATTCCATGAGAACAGCAATGAGCTGGGGAAGAATCAAACAAAGATCGGGTTATCCTGTGCTATCTATGCACATTGCTGTGGAGCCTCTTTCCCTACATGACTTCAAGAGAACAGTAATAGAGCTACCTTGATTTTATGAACAGACCTGATCATTCATGAAAACTTAAGTCATTCACTTTTACCTGACTAGAAACTGTTGTGGATAGCAAGCCTGTGTGTTTCTTCTCTATGATCTCAAGAGATCTGCAGGAAATTGTGAGGCAATACTCCTGTGGGGGACGGTCACTCTTGGTTCTACGACCCTACAAAACCAAGAGTTAGAAAGCAAAACTGTGAAATTATAAACTTATGTTTCGGCAAGATTGAGCCGCCAGTTCACTTACCTTTTCAGTCTGCAGGCCCCCCCAACCCGCAAACACGATATACTTTCCCTAAGTCCACCATAAATGCAATCTTAACCAACATTTGCTGTATTACGATTTTCACTAGCTAATAACCGGTGGTGCTGGACGGCTGTAATCATTGGCTGTGCTGAGACGCGCTTCACTATCCAGAGAATCAGAAAACCCCCAGCACATTGGGAGAAATCAGGAGTAATAGTGGACATCAGGGATATCTCACACAATAGAATAAGTCTTGCATGGTTAAGGAGGAACCTGTAGCTTAAAAGTGAGACTGGGGGGCAATCGAACTTTAAAAACATGTTGTCTTCCTTACTCATAGGGGATTCCAAACTCCTCGCACATTTCAATGTGCTATCAAATCTGCTTTCTGGAATCCTACTGAACCATCCACCAGTAGAAACCGTCTCTCTTCAACTGTAAACACAGTCTCTGGTAATGCTGAATAAACAGCATAATAAATGAAGCAATATATTCTTGCATTAACTGAATATCTCCTCATCCAATCTCCCTCCTCTCCATTAACACCATCTGCATTTGTGGGGGGGGGTCAGTGTAGTTTGGGGGGGTTTTGTCAAATGGTGTCCAGAGACCTGATGTGGGAGGGCCAGAGCACATTCTATCACGATAATCTAGTTCCTTTTAACATTTCTATTATGGCAATACCATGATACTAGTCGAGATTTTTTTTTCTGCTTGTTTTCATATTTGTTCCTATTAACTACACATGATGTTTATCTCCTAGGACAGACAAAGCAATGTGCATATACAGCATTTAAAACCAAACAAGAATTTGCATTAAAACATTTATAGAATCTTGTATTTGGAATAAACTGTTAAAAACAAATTACTAGGTATAAGCATGTGATTGTAATCTGCATAATTATGGGTCTCCAGAGCAAAAAAACATTAACAGATTTAAATGACACTGTCTAAAGACTATAATATTTTATATCAGAAATTATACTGACATTCTTCTACTGTTATGGACATTTTCTTTCATTCTGATCGAATTAAAGGGGAATTCAGTGTAAACAAATACCAATTTAAATGCCCTTTAAACAAAGCACATCACTGGAATAATTAAAGGGGAATTCCGTCAATACATAATTCTTTTTTAAGAAAACAAACAAAACAATTTTTCTATCCTAATTTAATGGTATGTAACAGCTGGCAAATTTGTTTTTTTAAAAGCCCATTAGTGGAAACTATAACTCCATCCCAAATATCCTGTACCGTGTTTTTTGTGTTGATACGCCCCCTATTTCACTCTGAACATCTTACATTTCAGCATTTCTGTAAGCAGTTTTTAGCTGGAGTGAATAGTTTGAATTTGGTGTGCTGTATGCCAGTATTGACATTGGTATGGGGTAAAATATTGGGATGATCATGGTCAGAGCGAAGCAAATGTATTTTATGGAGGGCATGCAGCACCCCACAACACGGAGTTAATTGTACTTACACATTTATTTATTGATAACATGTGCAGAATCATTTTTCATATACATCACACTTAACCTTCCCTTTAGCATTTTGTCTTGTATAAATAAATCTTCTGAATACGGACTTCCTGTTGGCATAGACCCCTATATCAGTCTGTTTTTGTCTGACTCAGCACCTGGGTTGATACATCGTTGCTCAGTAGAGATCTGAGCATGTTTTGACCCATCCAACAGCAATCAGTAAATTCACTGTTAGGAACATTACAAGGAAGTTGTTGCATCCTGGGTGAAGAGACTCCAGAAACCTGAAAAGTCAGCTCGCTAAGCAACAGCAGTGTATCCGTCAAAGGGAGAAAGTAAAAAGATTTTCAAAATGTGAAGTGAATAGTTTAAATAATTGGTATGCATAATATAAACTAAGAATGTAAAACAAAATATTTTTGCCTGAACTTTTCCCTTACCAAACCAATCTCGTTTTCTTGGGAATCTTCAGTTCTCTACAATCCTAACTACCTATCCATCAATAATGGTCAACACAGGCAGAATAACGGGAGGCATTGAATGAAAAAGTAAACTTTTATCAGCTGTCTTGGAAGTTTTGTATTTGTTATGTTAGGAGGATGAAACAGAAACACCACTTGAAATCAAAGAAAATTCCACCTAAACTTTAAATAAGAATATTCAAGTAAAGGGATTACCGGCCTTTTTCATCTAGGTACTAACTTGTTCTTGTACCAATAGGTTCCACCATGTCTGGAAAGTCTGTGGAGCTCTGTTATCCATACCAGGCATATCACCAATGTAAAATGCGTTTCCCAACTTTGAAAAATTCATTTTCTTAGTGTGCCCTGTGGAAGGAAAAAAACTCCATAAAATGGAAATTTAATGCACTATTTTATTATAATGAAACAAAAAAATTGCAGAAGACTTTTTATGACATCCATGTTTGAAATGATTTGTTTAGTCAATCTAGAGTTGGATGGAGTTTTTCTAGGCCTCCACATTTTCCGGTAGAGGCATGGGTGCACGGTGCGACGAAAAGAAGTCTGGATACCCTGACGTGCAGGTAAGTATCAAGCGTCTCCTCTACAAATAAAAAATGTGAAAGAAGGAATACAAATCCTCCTACAATGGGAATACAGAATTAATGCCTACAGTCTTACCAAACAAAAAAAATATAACAGGTCCTTAAGGGGAAGTTCAGTGTAAATACATATGCTTTTCAGAAAAAGAGCAGTATTTTTTCCATCCCAATGACCTTAATCTGCCATTCAGCATTGTGTCGGTGGTTAATAACAAATCGAATACTGACTCTCCTGTTTGCAGGACCCTATAGAGACCGTTATGGTTTGCCCTTTACCCGCACCTGGTGTTGATTCGTTTCTCATTAAGCATCTGAGCATTTGTACCCATCACACCAATCAGTAGAAATTACTGTTGGAACTTCCAAAGCTAGTGGCCAACCTGGGAAAAGAAGGACCGTTACAGAACTGAAAGGTCATGCTCACTAATGTCCACAGCAGGGAATACGAAAGGTATGAAACATCACTGATTTTCAAATGGGAGAGGAATTGTGAGAAAACCTAAGAAGTGCATTACCAAATAACATTTAAACCAAATATTGATATTTCCTCCACTGAACTGTTTCTTAACTATGCACAGCTATGCCGATACTGTTAAAGGGTATCTTATCTCTTAAGATCAGCAAGATCTGACTATTCAAAAAAAATATTTTTAAAATCTGAGCTGTTAGATTCTGATAGAATCAATATTTGAAATCACAGCATTTACAGTGAAGACCTGTTCATCCGAGTCAGAAATTATAATATTGCCCATCCCTGCCTTTTTACTAGGATCTTTGCTGCCTACCATGCACCTTCTGCCAAATTAAGAAGAATCAAAGAGAAAAGAATGGATGCATAATGTGTAAGCATGAGCAGTGCTATATGAGGCTGTGCAGACTTACACGTTGTCCGGCAACACTACAAGAAGGCCAGTTGAGTAGAGTGAGGGTTGGGGGGGAAATTAGGAGCTCTCCACTAAACATAATAATTAATTACGCAGCAAGCCACAGATACATAACTTTTTATTTTACTGCTCTCAAATTGTAGTTTCGATAATTACAGTTGTTTGAGTGAGTATGTGACCCTTTAAAATAGCCTGCAAAATGCACCATTTCTTACATGCTCGTGATAAATTTCTGTTTTAGTTGCAGAGAGACCCATAAATTGTCGTTGGTTATACACTTGGGGCTTGGGCTGCACTTGAGAGGACTTTTTGGCCAGCATTATTTGCCCATTATTTTCTTATTACACAAGCATGGGATTTTAGTTTATTATCCACCCCAGTCTGATTTTCTTTTGCAACCTACATAACCTTTTTTAATATTACAAGCCATAGGCAGATTTTGTTTTTGCTATAAGTTACACAGACATTGAAAAGTATACAATCAATCACCTGGATTGTATTTCTTGTACCGATCTCATGGACAGTCCAGCTCTATAATTTAATACCACTGCTGATGAGCGCAGTAAAGCACTGACTTTTATCCGAAAACCAATACAATTTCTGCTTTGTCCTGAACAGACACATGACACCACCTGCTATTACTCTCATTGACATTTAGGCCCTCACGTTTGACACTATACAATTCTACTAAAACACAAAAAATACTGGGGTAACAATATTTATATTTACAGGAAAAGGTTTTGTTACCCATGACCACCCCACTAAACACACAAAAAACCTAATACACGAGTATCGCTGAAGGTGCGTCAATAGACTTAAGCCAATATGATAGATCATTCAAAATGATCTAATATCTATTAGCATGGATGATGTAACTTCCTTAACGGGACACTTAGTACTTTCATTAAGTAACATGAAATCGTAGCTATATTCCAGGAAGGTGAGAACCTTATCCCCTAATAGAACGCCGGGTTAACAAAAGTTGGATTCACTTACCTACTGCTTCTCCCCGCAGATAGCTCTGTGTCCCGAACTGAGCTCCTATCTGCCTATCTTTAGCGTCATGCTCGCATACAAAAGGTAGCATATTAATCGGGAACAGAGTGCCTAGCAGCTGGGGAAACCACAATTGGAAGGCTGTAGGTAAGTGTATCACTGTACGGGCATTCTATTATTCCCATGAGGTCGGAATAAGCATTCTCACCTCCCTGTGATAATGGCCCACAAGATATACTGTACTTAATAAAATCTCTTGAGGCTACCTTTAAGTTTCTTCTGTGATGTTTCCCACTCTGGCCCATTCATTTCCAATCATTCCAAAGTGATCAGCTCAGGTTGGTTGTTGGAATGGTCGTAAGGTTATCGTCAGGCTACTGCTGTACGGTCAGCATAGGCGTATAGATGGCTGTTATCACTAAGTGTTATTTTTTCTTCCTTTCATCTCCTTAGCGATGTCTGAAATATAAGGTGCGCTAATGGTTAGAAACTCACAGGGGTTTTTGACACTCGGGACTTCAATCCCTGGTACGGAGAAAACCAGGCTTTATCAAGGAAGATTTGCCAACAATTACTCCTTCCCATGAAGCAAACCTGAAAAAAAAAATCTTATCTGTATTGCAGAAATCAGAACATCCATATCCAGTAACTTAACCGTACTGTTAAAAGACTACATTTAATATTATATGTTTTTTAAATTACAAATATTTTATCATAGTAATGTGTTTTTGTGGTTTTTTTTCTTAGTCTGTTAATAATTAATTCCACCCCCCCCCCAACTAAATTTTGTATCCAAAGCGGATTCCCCCTGCTCCAGGCAACCCGCTGCCGTCCTATTCTTCCTGGAAGAGCAAATCCCATGGGCCATTGCTGCCTCCTTTTGGGCATGTGCAAGTTCATAAAGATCTCTACACTAGGTCCACCTTTCCGGGGGAAGGGAACCAGTAGCAAAGACACATCGGCTGCATCCAAGACATTTTAAGAGGGTTTTAAGTAATAATTGTTGGGTGTATTTGCGAGCAGAGAAATTTAAAATTGGGAGGTGGCAGTCCCAAGCAAACTTCAATCGTACTACGTGTACAAATGTTGAGTTATTATTTTTGGTTTCTCTATAGCATCTTGTCCTAAGTGCCTTGCTATAAAAAACATAGTTCCAGTAAGCAGCTAGTAAGCATGGCTTAATCTCTGGCAGATGGTACAAACATGGATAAACTCCCCCATTGAACATCAATTGGGAGTCCTGGTTAATGTACTCACCATGTGCCATGCAATCTTCATTAGAGTTCAGCAGAAATCCTATTTCTTTCCTCCACTTTTTAATCATTCACTAACCTCCGGCTGTGTTAGTGAGGGGACAATGGTCCATCCTGATGGCAGATGTAAAATAGTCTATCATGTGTTTCTTCTCTGAAGGCCTGAATATTTCTTCAGCTTTAGCGATCTTATCAGACCGGGTCAAAAAGTTCTAGAGTTTTGTTTTATGAAAGTCAGGACTTCAATAATTTCCCAATCCTTTATGGGAAAGAGCAGTTTGTTTTTCTTTCTTTTCTTTGGAGCTTGGATACTTCTTGAAAGGGCAGCAAAGGCTGTGAACAATTTCTGCAAACTTAACCAAAGGCCCTTGAAGAATGGATTGCAGTCCTCATAAACGTGTCATTTACATTGTTAATTAACTTGCTCATTCTAAATGAAAAAAAACAACACATCATTAAACACAACTACCACTGTAAACCTTATGTGGTTATGTAGGGAGAGTCGTTAATGGGAACTTGAGTCTTAAGCTGCATTAACCAATGTAATCGCGGGGTAATGCCGCTTTTAAAACACAACAAAATGGTGGTTGCGCGGCATTGCGCAAAAACTGGAATAGCACAAACCAATTTCTGATCTTATATCAGCTCCTTAAGATGGAATATCTAACACCATCAGATAGCTGGCATTAAATAGTCCGAATGGTAACCCATTGCACAATGCACGGAGAGCCGATTCAACCTTTTTCTCTGGGCAGGCTCCCTGTCCTTGGAATTCTACTCCCCTCTCTCTATCGTCATGACCAAAATAACAAGTTTTAAATCTAACCTGTCCTCCTATCTCTCTGAGCACAGCACAGGACTGTTTACACTGCAATCAGTTTTACTATGGCACTCACCCCTTTCCTATGTATCTGTATGTTACAGGGGTAATGTCCACTCCCTCCTCACCAAAATCTATAATCTTGCAAATACCGACCCCCCAAAACATGGACCATCGTTTTATGTAACTTTTAAATTCAGCTACCACCCAGAGAATATTCTACTTAGAATGCTCCTCCCTCATCCTCCCGCCGCAGCTCTGCACTTCTGGGTAAGGCATTCCGTGTCACGGCCATCACTGACGCCAGTCTCGAGCGTCTCCACTGCGGCGGCTCGGAACACAAAAAGACATAGTCTACAGTGGAGACAAGTGAGGAGACCTCTGATTAGTCCACGCTAATGGATAAACGTGTAGGGGCGCACTGTGTTTTAGTGTTCTTTTTACACTTTAAGCATGCTAGTGAGCTTGATTTAACATTTGAATCTCCTCATGAAGACATGAGGACGTAATGGCATGTTTTGTTGGTTCACTTGCTCAAGCGTAGGTCGTGTTACAACTGTTTTTGATTGTTTTCAGTAGCCCTATATGCAAACTTGTTAATTCACCGGGACCAAACCCCCCATTTAAGACTCAGGGACCGACTATTACCATGTGGTGATATAAATTGTGGGAGCTGTACTGAGTACTTAGGCGGTGCCCTAAAAATATTAGGGTACGCTGCCTAGCTGGAGAGGCTTCTCCCACCTACTCTTTGGGTAATTTTCGGATTAACATACCCGATTATCAGTGTGGTCCCAAAATCAAAGTGCATGGTAAAGGCATGGCACCGAGAATGCGCACTCGATGTTGCTCCAAGCCTCGCTCTGAACTCAGGGAATTTGTCCCAATGAGAGGGGCAGACTGAACGGAAGCTTGTTTCTGATTGGGATTGGTAAAAAGCACATTCAATTAAGGTTTCGTCTACTTTCGTTTATTTCTGTTTCTGATTTCATTATGACCGTCTGGTAAATGTTCATATCCCACCCCCATGCACATTACCAGAATGTGAGCCAGGCATGCACATATTTTTTTAACTTAAGACCTGAACTTAGTGAGCTGCCTATTTTTGTACTAAAGGGCAATTCTACCCCAGAAATAAAATTCTTGTTACCTGCAGCAACCCAAACCCCGAACCCCTATACTTTTTATATTAAATGCTTCTAAAGTTACTCTTAAACCAGCCAATCCCTCACCGCGGCGGCTCCACCAACCTCCAACCTCCAGGCAGCGCCGTCAGTCATGGCACAATGGTGACAATCACGTCAATTGTAGGCAACCGTTTGTGGAATGAGCTGGTCTTTTGGCTGTTTGTGCGGTTTGTATCGGCTGCCAAGAGGAGGCACCAATCCGATTGAGTGGTTTAGGTAGTTGTTTAGGAAACCATCTCCTCTACTTGGTAAGTATCGTTACCTTCTTTCTCCCCCCAGATTGTTGTAAGTCCTGCTCAGGGTGTCCAAATAATAGGAGAAGCACAACTATTGTCCTAAGTTTAGATTTTAGTTTATTACTATGTCTGACAATATGGACTGGACTTACAAAGAGCCCTGGAGTGCCCTCCTGCTCCCTCGCACCTTCCATGTGCCCTCCGCTCAAAATATTTTAATATTGGGCCGGACCCAAACAAGTGGGGGGGCCCTTTGGAATTGGGTGTTTGTTTTTTTTTTGGCGTGCTTACGCGTGCGTCGCATCGTCATCACCTGTCCCTCTTTTCACACTTACATGTAGGAGGTATATAGTGACATCATAAAACGCATCATTCAGCATTACTGACTGGCCACAGTTCAGCTAACAGCCTCATTATGCTTTGTTTACTGGCCAGATGAACCCCAAAAAATGACAGTTTATACTTACTGTCAGAATGCCTTTTGGGAGCACATTCATGTGATTATACCTGCTAAAGTGATATTAAAAAAAAAAAACTGACCTGAATGGCTTGTTATCAACTATACCCTGGTTTTCGTAGCCGTCCCCTATTTTGAATTCCCTGCCGGGAAGTCCCGAATCTTGGCCCAACCTGAACACTGTACTTTAAATGAATTGATCCAGTGCGGCGCCGGATCACGGCCGTAACCTGGCCACTAGCGCTAGATCAGACAGCGTCGGCACGTCGTTGAAGCTGACGTCCTCTATGTGCCCACTACGTCACTGCACGCACCGGAGGGGGGGGGAGGGGGGTACAATGAGATTACTTACTGAGCAGAGAGAGGGCCTGGTCTGCGACTTGCGCGTAGCTGAGATCTCCTGGCGGGTGCTGAAGTGGGGAGGTGGAGAGCGAGTCAGTGTGAGACAGTCCAGTCAGTGAGATACATTCCAGAGTCACAGTGTGAGACAGTCAGTCAATCACTGTAAGTTGAACTCAGCTGTGTTGTTTATCTACGGAACAATTGCTGTGGTACATTGTGTATATGAAGTGAATGGGACTCAGCCTAAGACAGTTCCCTTGCCTCTAAAAATGCATTTTTATTAATTGAAACCTCAAGCTAATAAGAATAAAGATGGCCTGTTATTTACTATTATCACCAGTGGAAATAAATGAATTTATTGGATATACAACTTTTTATATAGACATTTTTACCGTTTGTTTAAAGGGACCCATACTGATGAAAAAGGACTTGTCTCATCTTAATCTATAATTGAATAATGTAAGTAGCACTACTTCTGTTTGTGTGGTGTTGCTGCATGCCCTTCAATCCACACACCTTTTGTTTGGAGCAGTATCCCCCCCTCCTCTTTTAACCACTCCACTCCATCTGACCTGACTTTTCCCCCGCACAAACCAACTGTCAACTGTGCACACAGGCATACAGCATTCCAATCTGTCAAATCACTATCACCATTCCAGCTACGTAAAACTACTCACTAGAAGAATAGTTTTTTAGAAGCAAGACTTGATTGATAGCTAAAAAATAAGATTTTAGATTGATAATCTAAGAAATAGGGGGCGATCAACAAAAAATATACAGTGGTGGTTGGAAGAATTAATAGTTTTCCAGTTATGGTCAATGTAACATAACCTATTTTTTCAGTATAGATGCTCTTTAAACCCATTAAGTGATCTCATACACATTCAGCATTTGCCTAATAAACCTTACTAACTTCGGGCTATGCCACACTGAATGCGCTTTTAACTGCAAACTGAGTGCTCTTTTAATCGTGCAACTACTGTGGCGTGTCCGGCAATGCGGCCCAGTGCAGCCTCAGCCCTAAAAGCTCCGTGCATGTGCAACTCACACTGAGATGAAAGGCCTGTTTTGTGACATCGTTTTGTTCTCCTAGGCTCATGATCGGGCATATCTTTTGACACTGACCGTCGTACTTAGACCAACTGATAGTCAGCGAAGCAGCTTTGTCTCTCCGGGTGCATGCGGGTCAGCCCCCACAATCACAGTCTATACTGAGCTTTCCTACTACTGCCATAAATCTATGGTTAGTTTTGTCTGTGGTGCATTGAAGCAAGGAAAGTGGCCGTGAAGCTACGTACACCATCAGATTCTTCAGGCAGGAGGACCAAAAGAAAGATTACTACCAGTCATTTCTGCCATGAATCAGAGCTAAGTACCGTATATACAGAGTATAATCAATCCGAATATACTATACGCCAAGGTACTGGTTGAATCCAGGAATACTTCCGATACCCATTTGAAGTCTGAAAGGAGGCCCCCCCCCCCCATTTTTAGCTGTTTTTTTTTTTCCTTCCTCTGATCGCTGTTAAGGTCGGGGTTAAAGAAGTAGGGTGTAAAGGTTGGACAGATGGACGTTGAGGTATTATTCAACCTCAATATACTAGTACTCGTTACTATGTATTACACATACATCCTATCAAGAATGTCTTAATGATTGTCGGGTGGGAAACCGCCAACTACAAGAAGACATAACAAACTCCTTGGAGATTGTCCAAGGGAGGAATCAAACTCAGACTTCACACGCTGCATGCATACCTCTATGCATACAGACAATTTATAGGTAGATATTTAGCAATCTGGATTACTGTATTTACATTTTAAAAAAAAAAAAAAGTCAATGAATGTCCATTCCAGATATCAGAGTGTAACAAAAAGATGAGCCCAAGGAGAAAAATATTTCACACTTCTCTAGAAGAAGCCATCAGCCAGTAGCTCAGGCAGTAGTGCAATCCCGTCCTTTTTTTTTTCTGAAAAGTTAAAGATACAAAGTATCACCGTGGAAAGCACTGACAGCAAGTGGTAGATATTTTTAGCTTGTTAGTGACCCTGCGACATATTTACGTCCATCAGAACAACACGAAAAGAACCAAAACGGGATGATCAATATGCCCAGCATTAAGCATCAGTATTGGAGGCCTAAAATGCCACTTATCTGAAGTGAAATTGCTTCCTAGTGAGCCAATATTGTCAACTGTAAGATGAAGCGATATGCAAGCCTGATGCAGTGAGGAGGATCCAATGTCCTGCTGCTGGAGATTCACACAAGTGCATGCACAAAAAGATGCCTTTACGTTTATGTAAATTTTAATCCCTATGGAAGTCCTAATATATGGTGACTGTTATAGAGTTAAGAGTAGCCCTTTGTGTGCTTCATTTGCTTTTTTGCAGCTTTGCAGCAAAAGACACAATTATTATTCTCAGCATGGTGGCATTATGACATACATCATATAAATATTTGTGTATTCAATTAGATTTCTAACTGGCCTTAAAGTTTAGTTCTTGAGGAAGTACAAAGCGTTCATACAGAACACATTATGAGTGGACCAAAACAGTAAATTCACAAGGGAAAGTACAAACACAAACTGGTCTTCTTGGACTGCTTGGTAGAAGTTAATGGAAAATGGTCAACTGAAGTAGAGGTTTACATGAAAACCAACACACACAGATCCGTATTTGAAATGTTTGACTCAACACCACCTTTTAGATCACAAGCTGGGGGGTCATCAGACCCTGCAACACTAGCCGAGAACATCCCCACTAGCACAGAGGCGAAGGTGCTAGAGAAATGAGCACAGTCTCAGAGGGACTCTCCCTTAAAACTTGAACTTTGTGATATGTCCAGACGTGGTTGCTTTGTGTCAAAGAAGTATAGGAGAAAGAAAAGAACACGAAGTAGACCAAGCATGTAGGAAGTGTGAAAAGCATAGACAGGAGGAAGACCTGGTCCATCCCATATTTAGCTACATGGGTCTCCTAGATTATGAAGAATTTTCGAAAACTCGGTTATCTCTTTCTTGGGCTTTAAATTCCGATTGGTACGATAGTGCACACTTAGGGTGGGAGGGCAATTGGTGTTACAGCCAGATTGTTACACCTGGGTAATATCACTTCTATAGTAGAGCTGTGCACAGATTGGTATACCTGTGTAATATCACTTCTGTAGGAGAGCTGTGCCCAGATTGTTACACCTGGGTAATATCACTTCTGTAGGAGAGCTGTGCCCAGATTGTTACACCTGGGTAATATCACTTCTATAGGAGAGCCGTGCCCAGATTGTTACACCTGGGTAATATCACTTCTATATAGGAGAGCCATGCCCAGATTGTTACACCTGGGTAATATCACTTCTATAGGAGAGCTGTGCCCAGATTGTTACGCCTGGGTAATATCACTTCTGTAGGAGAGCCGTGCCCAGATTGTTACACCTGGGTAATATCACTTCTATAGGAGACCTGTGACCAGATTGTTACACCTGGGTAATATCACTTCTATAGGAGATCTGTGACCAGATTGTTACACCTGGGTAATATCACTTCTGTAGGAGAGCCGTGC